>CAJVPV010004234.1:0-10215 GCA_910591835.1 Acaulospora morrowiae | reverse complement strand
CAGTGGTCTTTAAAGTTCTTATGTCCTTGAGCTTATGGCATAGTTGGCATATTGAAGAGAAAGAGAAAAGCACTTCTTTCAAGAAAATTACTATATAAGGAAATTTTCAAGAAATCAGTGGTGAATGGGTGAGAGTTTTTTTGTTTGAAAATATATTATTATAAATATTAATAATAATAACAATATATAGAAGTTTATATTTTTTTTAGTAATTAGTAAAAAGTAAAAATAATGGTTTATTTAAATATTTTTGTATATTTACAGAAAATTATAATTTTATTTGTTTTAATAGTAAAGATAGTAAGTATTAAAGAATAGTAAAAAGATAGAAAAGAAGAAAAAGAAAAGTTAGTTATAAAAAATTTGTTATATTTAATAAAGTTCTATATAATAATTATTGTATTAGATAAATATTTGAATATTAAAAAATTTCAGAACTTGAATTAGAAAAAAATTGAATTGTTTTGATAAGTTTTTGTAATAATAAAAAGAAATAATTTTGGATTAGTAATTCTTGAATATGAATAGAATATGTATTTGTAAAGAAGTTGACAATTTCACTAGTTGAAATCTGATTATTTAGTAGTATACTACTACTCATCAATCATTTAGCATACAATAAATATTTCATTAAGCATTCATTAAACATTCATCAATGATTCGACAATCATTGCCAAATTGAAATATGCTGAATTATTGCTAAATGTTTGATAAATGCTTGATGAATTATTTATCATATACCAAATAATTGATGAGTGGCATACTGTTAAATAATTGGATTTTAACTAGTGTTAATTTAAATAGTTGAATACAAGTATATTAAATAAATCAAAATTAGTTATTTTAGTTTTGATTTGATTATTAATATTGTGTTTAATTAAAAGATTGAACAGATTGTTGAAAATAAATTAATATTTATAATATATTATAGTTGTAGTTAATACATTTTGTAAGAATTATAAAATAGTTAAAATTCTATATATTTCTTATTACTATAAAAGAAAATTTAATCAATAATATAATTCTCTAATTATTTACTATTTGATATTTAGTAATTCTAATATAATACAGATTTTAAAAATGTTTGAATTCAATTTTACCACATTTTTAGTTAGAGTTATTATTAGTTGCAATTTAATGATTAATTAGGATATTATTTTTATTAAATTTTTGTTTTTTATCAAAAATAATTTTATTGATTTTAAATAATATGATTTATTTTTTTTGTGTTATATTTGGCTAAAATAGATTTTTTATTGAATGTTGAGTTTGAGTAAGAATTGTATATCACTGAGAAATTTTTTCTAAAATATTTAGTTAAGTCTTGTAGATATAAAATTTCAATTTATAATTTGTTTATTGTTATAATTAAGGATTTGTTTCATATAGTAAATGGTTTTTTTTAGAGTTGTTTAATAAAGAATAAACTTTTTTATGTATAGCCCAAAACTTAAATATTGAAGTAAATTCTTTAGAAAATTTATATAAATATTGTAAAAATTAAACAAAGAGTAACGTTGTATTGGATACTAAAGAATAAAAAAATTTAGTGTTGTATATGTGAATAGGATTGTTTTTAGAATATATAGTAATTGACAGTTAAACTTTTGAACAGTTTTAATTTTGATCTCTTGAAAAAATAACTGCAGAATTGGTAAGAAAGTATTAAAAATTAGAAATAATACTTCAAATGTAAATCAAAGACTGGCTTAATATTAAAAATGTTGGAATTGTAAAATTAGTTTTGTGAAAGCATTTGCTTAATATCAATTTTGCATTTTATTATAATATCAATTTTTCTTTAGAAAGTTTTTAGCATGTTAATAGTTAAGAAAAAGATTATTTTCTGCTTGAATTTAATGCAGGAAAGAAGAAATTTGTTATAAATATAAGTTGTTATAGAACTGATTGTGTATTTTAATTTTAAGGCTTGTATGATATTTTCAGTTTCTTCAGAGATTTTGATACAGTTGGAAGTAAGGATGCTATATTCAGAAAGCCAGATTTTAAGAATTCTGACTGGTAATTACAATTATTTTCTATATTTGTTAACTAGCTAATTTTATTACTATTTATAAGAGTCATGATATATACACTAATTTATTGTCCAATTATACAAAATCATCTCAAACAATTTAAAATTTTTGATGCATAATCTGATACATCATGTCATACCACATGATTTGTGACAATTTCAGCTATTCACACATTTATCCCTGCTAACAATACATGCTCCAATATATATTTTATATATCAGATATATTTTTATATTTTACTTGTATTTCTAATCAATTATATAATCCTTTTTATTCATAACAATACTATATACAGATAAAAAAAATAAATAATATAATTAATTAAAAGGAATTAAAAAAACAAAAAAAATAATAAGTGAGAGTTGATTGTTTTTTTCGATAACCTTAATGCACAATTGTCAAGACAGCCTTTTAGGCCACTAGTTTATTCACTTATTTTCTGCAACATTACATTATTATTAATCTATTTAGAGCATTTAGAATCAATCCATTTTAATATTCTAAATAAAACTTAAAGCTCAGTATAAACTTTAATATACGGTGATTTCAATTCCTTTTTTTATAAAAAAATAAATAAATAAATGAAGGAAACGAAATAAAGTAAATTCGAAAAAACAGCAAGCTATTAATTAGCGATAAAATTTCACGGTAATTTTGCAATAAGTCATTTTTAATAAATTTATAATCAATACAGTATATAAATAATTATCTATAATTAGTATATACTTGTTTGTTCTTTAAAACTTAAAAAAAACAGTTTTTCCGATAATTCTCTAATTACAGGCCTTAGAAGTGTACTTCTATTTGAATAGACATCTATTGAATGAGAAAACTTCTCTTGTCGAGAATTTTCATTTTCTGTTAAATATTTTCGACATTTTTCAGCAGAAACAAAATTATCTCTATCCTCTTTGTCAACAGCCCATCTATAAAATTGATTTTTAATCTCACTTATAGTCGGCCTGCACAATGGATTATGATCCCAACACTTCTGCATTAAGTTTGCAAAAACCGTTGGCGTATCTTCAGTAATCTCTGGTCGTAATCCACCAAAAACAATACTTGTCATTAGATACACATCATGATTTGCATTTTCAAATGGTCTTTTTCCTGATGTAAACTCCCACATTAACATTCCAAAGCTATATACATCAACCGCTTTTGTAAGAAGAAATTTTGCTTCAAATCTTTCGGGGGCAACATAGGGTAATATTCCATAAATGTTCTCAGGTATAAAACCTAAAGTAACTGGAATGCTTGAACCTAGATCAGCTATCCGAATCCCATTTACTCCCATTAAAATATTACCAGAGTGAATATCGCAATGAATAAGTTCCCATTTATGTATTTCTTCAATTCTATACAAAAACAAATAAATTAGTTTACTGTTGTAATTAAAGAAATATATTGTTTTGTATTTATAATTACCCTTTTGCAATATTGTATAATTTTTCTATTCGTTCTTCCCATGTAATTTCTTTAAAATTTTCCTTTAAATAAGTTTGGAGATTACCATATTCAGCATATTCCATTACCATTAGAAATATATTTGTGTCTGGATTTTTGGTTATCCCCAAAACTTTAATATTAAACTTTCCATCTATTACTCCGTTATTAATTAACAGCTACAATAGGAATATAATGATGATATTTATTAATTCTCTAATTCATGAGATTTTAGAAAAAAACTTACCTCCCGTAAAAATTCTGGAGTAATGTTTCCCGAATTATCCAAACTTTTAAGGGCTACTTTAACAACTTCTGACTTCTGGATCCATATAGCTTTAAATACTGTACCGAATCCTCCTTTAGCTAGATATTCGACATGCTGAAACTCTGAATATGAAATAAAACCATCCGAGCTTTCCGCCGACTTCAAATACCATTTGAATGATTCTTCTTTATTTTGCGTGGTTCCAATTCCATAATAATAACATATACCAAGATGCGTTTGCCCTACTGCGCAACCGCCTTCGGCAGATTTTGAAAGGCACTGAAATGCTTTTACATCATCTTTAGTGGTCCCAAATCCGTCCCTATAGCAGATGCCAAGTAAACATTGGGCTACAATATTACCAGCTTCAGCGGATTTTGAATACAATTCAAATGCCTTTTTTTCATCTATAATGGTTCCTTTTCCATATTCGTAACATGCACCAAGTGCCAATTGCGCATTGGAATTATCATCACCTTCAGCGGATTTTGAGTACCAATGAAATGACATTTCTTCATCTTGAGCGGTTCCGATTCCGTATAGATAACAAGAACCAAGAGACAACTGTCCTGTAGTACTTCCGCCTTCGGCAGATCTTAAGTACCATTGAAATGCCTTTCCTTCGTTTTTGACAGTTCCGATTCCATTTTGATAAAAATATCCGAGGCGACATTGTGCCTCAACATTTCCATTTTCAGCAGATTCTTTAAACGAATAAAATGCTTTCTCCTCATCTTGAATGATCCCGATTCCATTTTCATAACTGTTACCAAGGGCAAATTTTCCTTCCACAAAACCATTTTCAGCAGATTTTAGAATCCATCGAAAACCTTCTTCTTTATTTTGACTTGTTCCAATTCCATCCTGATAACATAGACCAAGGGCGGATTCTCCTTGTAAATTTCCATCCTCAACAGATTTTAATTACAACTGAAAAGCTTTTTTTTCATCTTTAGTAGTTCCAATACCTTCCTGATAGCACCAACCAAGAATACATTGTGCATTAGAGTTACCACCTTCAACAGATTTTGAGTACCATTGAAATGCTTTTTTTTCATCTCGCGCAGTTCCGACTGCATTTTGATAACAAATACCAAGTAGACATTGCCCTCCAGAATTTCCACCCTCAGCAGATTTTAAGTACCATTCAAATGCTTTTTCTTCATTTTTATGGGTCCCAATTCCATTCTGATAACAATTGCCAAGAAGACACTGTCCTTCGGCATCGCCGCTTTCGGCAGATATCGAGTAGCATTGAAATGCTCTTTCTTTGTCTTGAGTTATTCCAATACCATTTTCGTAACAATATCCGAGACCGTTCTGTCCACTATTATTTCCGCCTTCGACAGACCTTAAGTACCACTGAAATGCCTTATTTTCATCTTGAGTTATTCCGGTTCCATTTTGGTAACAAAAACCAACAAGATATTGTGCCTCGGAATCTCCACCTTCAGCCGATTTTAGATACCACTTAAAAGCTTTTGTTTCATTTTTGATTGTTCCAATGCCATTTTTATAACATTTGCCAAGTAAATATTGTCCTTGAATATTTCCGTCTTCGGCAGATTTCAGATACCATTGAAAAGCTTTTTCTTCATTTTTAGTTGTTCCAATTCCCTTTTCATAACAATAACCAACATTATTCTGTCCGTTCTTATTTCCATTTTCAGCAGACTTCAAATACCATTCAAATGCTTTCCTATCATTTTTAGTTGTCCCAATTCCCTTACCATAACAATATGCAAGATTGTTCTGTCCGTAAACATTTCCTCCTTCGGCAGATTTCAAATACCACAGAAACGCTTTTTCTTTATTCTGGTTTGCTCCAATACCAAACTCATAACAATACCCAAGGCTATTTTGACCTCGAGAATACCCACCTTCTGCAGATTTCAAATACCATAAAAATGCTTTCTTGCTATCTTTAGTTGTTCCGGCTCCATTATTATAACACTTACCAAGGTGATACTGTCCTATATAATCTCCACGCTCTGCTGATTTTAAATACCATTGAAACGCTTTCTCATTATCTTGAGCGGTTCCGATTCCATTCTCATAACAATATCCAGCATAAAGTTGTCCTTCTGCGCTACCGCCACTTGCAGACTTTAAATACCATTGAAACATTTTATCGTTATCTCGTAAAGTTCCTATCCCATTCTGATAACATTTTCCAACAAGATATTGGCCTTTATGATTTCCATTTTCTCCAGACTTTAAGTACCATTGAAATGCCTTTTCTTTATTTAGCTTAGTTCCGATTCCATTTTCATAACAGCATCCGAGACTAATTTGCCCCTCGGAATAATCATTTTCAGCAGACTTTAAGTACCACTGAAATGCTTTTTCATGATTTTGAGATGTACCAATTCCATGTTGATAACAACATCCAAGATTATTCTGTCCTCTAGGATACCCTCCCTCAGCGGATTTTAAGTGCCATTCAAATGCTTTTTCATTATTCTTGGTTGTTCCGATTCCATCTTTATAACAACAAGCAAGGTTATCTTGTCCAATTATATATCCTCCGTTCGCAGACTTTAAGTAACACTGAAATGCCTTTTCTTCATTTCGAATAACTCCAATTCCATTTATGTAACAACACCCAAGGTTATTTTGCCCCTCAGCATCTTCTTTTTCTCCTGATTTTAAAAACAATTTGAAAGCTTTCTCCTTGTCTTGGATAGCTCCGATTCCATTTTGGTAGCAGTACCCCAGGCTATTGTATCCGGAAGTATCACCGCTATCTGCAGATTTTTTGTGATATTCAAAAGTCTTGTTCTTATCTTCGGTTATCCATTTTCCGTAATAATAGCAGCATGCGATAATATTTTGTACTGTAGAATTTATTTGGTTTTCTAAACACCAGTTGATAATTTCTTCTGGGGTTTTCCGGTTTTTTTCGAAAAATTGAATAATCATAGCAATAATATCATTTCTCCCTTTCCTTTCTTTATTATATAAATTACATAATTCTTCAACAATTTCCTTATATTCTTGTGAGCAAGCATTATTAATTAGGTTTTCTTGTATATCATTAGAATGTTGCATTTTATGAAATTATTTCACTGCGTGCGGTATTTAATCTGTGAACTTACGTAATGAAACTATTGTTGTACAATACTTAGCTCACTTTATTTATTTTAAAATGTAAAATACTGTAGTACTAAATTAAATCTCGAAATAGTGTACTGTTTGTAATAAAAAAAAGAAAGGAAAGAAACTTAAAAAGGGTTTATTTATAATTCCAAGTACAGAACACGAATTAATCTATCATAAATTATTCTATGGTAATCAGAAGATCTTCAAACACCATATTTTACTTGATACAACTACATATTGGAAAATTTGTTTTTTATAAACAAAAAAAAAAAGCAATACTAAAATGCATTATCATTATTCCATTACTAATATATATTTTATTGAAATAATGACTTTATAATAACTATACAGTATCAGTTTTTTTAAAAAAAACTATTCTGCAATTTTTAAGAAAATGAAAATGTAACCATGATTGTTTAGATAGTATTTTTAATTAAAATTATATTAATTTTTAATACATATATGTTTTTCTTTGCTAGCAAATAATATAAAAAATATAAAAAAAATTAGAATATGGTTTTTTTAATAAGGCTATTAATAATATATGTACAGAGATATTGCAATATCTTTTTAGAAAACAAAATATAATATTATCAAAATTCAATATACAGTATATATTGTTATAGAGAAATAAGGGGTGATTCATTATGCAATACTATATCAAGTATCACAATATAAACTAGTGGAATAAAAAAGATAATTAGAATAAAGTGGATAATTGGGATAATTGGGATAATGAGAATAATAACATATATAAATATACCTGTCTTTTGTAATAAATAAAAGCAGAAATTGTATATACAACATTATGAGCAAGTATGCTTATTTAATAATCAAAACCTTTATCTGTGTGATAAACCCCTGTATGTTTTATTTTCCAGTATTATATTTTTATTTCACTTGTGATCTCAATAATCAACAGATAAAAATTAACCAAATTCAATTACTTCTTTCGCCTATAAAACAAAAAGAAAGAAGTGTTGGTAATAATATGCACTATATAGCTAAATAGTGCAAAGTGAGCCTACTTAGCTGTAATGTAACATAATATAACAAGACTTACATATAAGCAACAGACTTACCATTTTTCACCATTACAATATATAAAAAATACATATAACTTTTTTAAACTTTAAGCCATATATACAGTATATATATTAAAAATTTTTATTTAATTTATTTAATATTTAATTTTAATATTTTTTGTTTCAATTATAACTTTGATATGACAAGATATACTATTGAAAGATTGTAAAAAAATTCTATAGAAATTAATTTTCATTTATATTATAACATTTGCTTTGATTTACAAAATTTCTAAAAAGTAAATAACATTATTAAAAATTATTTTCCATTATTAATTAGTTATTTTTTATTGAATTAAGTCTGAACTTCTAAATAATTAAGACAATATCTTAATATCTGCTTTAATAAGTTTATTTTGCACAACTTTTACCTTATATACTAAATTATTATTTTATTAAAATAATTTATCTTAATATATATATATTTTTTTACCTTTGCCATTAACTCAGGTACCTCTTTTTATCACATTTTTGCCAGTTTCCTGGTATTTCTCTAGGGTACAGGTGATAATGTTGGGTCCTAAATACTCGTCTTAGGCCTAAGCCTCTAAGTATAGACGGAGGGGGTGGAAAGTTGCTATATTCAAGGCAAGATTTTTTACTATCAAGCCAGGATAATCATTGCCTGCAGCCATTACTACAATATTTCAACCGTTCGGTTTAGCCAAGACTTACTAGAATTTAGTCAGTGAGATATTATTGGTGGGATGAGAGTACACCAGTACACCAAATTCACCTGGGAATCAGACCCAGCCTCATCCTTCCTAATTTGACCTGGCAACACATGCAGGGGTTTACAATTTATGGGGGCATGTAGTCAACTGTCGCAAGTGTACCCCTTAGGATAGAACATCCTGTGATACAAGCGACCTCCTACAATCCCGACCGGATCCTCGCTACCAACGGACATGTGAAACTCTTACTGATAGTTGTACGACTAATGGTTTTAGCTGTCTGTACCTTTTCTTCCACACTGGAAAGATCCCATGAAACTTTTTCCTCCTTTTGGAGATATTTCCCGAGCAATACTTGATCAGAAAGTTTTATCAATCAGATTATCTATCTTTTTGACCTATGGGGTGTAGTCTACCCATAAGGTTCCTTTGATCACCAGAACAACCCAAATTGCTTTTTATCACGAGTTACAGGAGTAGTGACACAAAGTCCCATTTGGGATATGTGAATTGTTTCCAGCTGGGGTTGAACCATAGTTCATAGGTTAGCCCTACCCTGCCTTAGCCTACTGGACTATGACGGTAGGTCTAATTTATCTTAATATATAATTATAATTTAATTAATAAAATTATATGCTTTCTAATAAATTTATTATATATTAATACTAAGGCTTCTAATAATATTATTTTGATACCAATTCAATCCTTAAATTTATTATAAATTTATATAAGTAGGTTATAACCCATATATTAAATTTATTATAGATCGATATTATTTTAATATTAGTTTAATACCAGTTCAGTACCAGTTCAGTATCAATTTGATTAGAACTCTAAAAAATGGGCTTATTTTTTATTTTTATAGGCTTGTATAAACTCACATAAATTTGTATAATATAAATATTATTTTAAAATTTGGTTGAAGTATAATCTACTATATAAAAAATGACAAAAAAAAAAGCTTGAGAACTACTCGACTCAACTTATTAGGTGTTCTAAATTTAATATCAGCTTTATACTTTTTGAAGCCTTAGTTAATACTATTTGAATATAATTTTAATATTGATTTAAAATCTTATCTTTAAATAATTTTATATAAACTTTATTAGTTACTTTAATATTATATAATATAAGTAAACTATAATTAATTAAAAAAAAATTCTATATATATTATATTAGTTTTTTTCTTAAAAACTGCTTTTGCAATACAATTATAATTTATATATATAAACATTGGCAATAGTATAAAACTAAATAAATAATTTTTTATTTGTATTAATTAATTGTTAATTAGAAATTTAATAAAATTACTAGTAGATTTGCTATTGAATTAATATATTATATGAATAATATTTTTATCAAGTTGTAAATTTGAAACAGCATTAAAACATTTTGCTATAATTGTATTTTATTGTTTGATAATTGCTTTTTTTTTTTAATTTTTTAATGTAATTGGATATATATTATCTTTATATATTAATAATATTAGAAAGTAGATAACAATAATTTTGAGAAGGAAAAAAATATAAAAAACTCTTTCCCGTCAATCATCAATTTCCTTATTAGGAAATCTTTTCAAGAAGGAAAAATTTCACCAAGTTTTT
>CAJVPV010004233.1:0-10215 GCA_910591835.1 Acaulospora morrowiae | reverse complement strand
ATTAATTTATATAATGTAAAGATTGTTTATGTACTGATTATAAACTCAAGTTTAATAAAAATCACGCATATTATGCTTATTGGCAATAAAAAAAAAAAAATTTGTATAATTGGATAAAATTATAATTAAAGAATCAGATTAACTTAAATAAATTTTGTAATTATATAATTAATATAAATAACTCAATAAAAATATATATAATACTAGAAAAAGACTCTTTCCTACAAAATCCGCGTCTGAATAAAAACTATCAAAAAAGGAAACTAAAAATTTTTTCTTTAAAAAAAACTGTAAAGGATACTGAAAGGTCTGCTTCATCCTCCAAGGATCAACTAATTGAACCAACACATACTCTATTGGATGTCCTTATTATTAATGTTGACAAAGGCCTCGCCATAATCTTTTACAAAAATAACAACACCAATATCATATATACTACCAATCCCATTGCCAATACTCGCCTTCCAAAATTTGAAAACCCTTCTAAAGCATGGTTGATACCAGTATACCTTCAAGAAAATGGTTACAAAGTCCTTAAAGTAATCTCAGTCTCCTTCAAAGTATACAAAAAAAGACTCAGAAATCATTACATTGAAATCAAAACCAACATTTTAAATCTTATGTCTCTGGAAACAATGAACTTCCTTTTTGAATACCGACATACCTTTTGCCTATCTGACAGTGACAAAGTAGAAATTATGAAAGAACTAATCAAATAGAAATCCACCTATAGACTTTATGTCTCTTGAAACAAAATTGATATTAATATTAATGAAGCAGCCAGAACTTTTTCTTTGGAGCAAAAAACTGAAATGCCAATACCCCCCAAACACTCCTGCCCTAACTGGAAAAGAATCAATGACAATAGCATGCAGCTTGATTGTAAAGATGAAACATTACATGCAAGTACCCCCAAATACAATGCCAATCAGTCCAGCCCTCATATAGCATCTCCTGAATACAATAACAATCAATCCAATACCGGTTCAATATCAAATAAAAATCCTACAATACAATACACTAATCAAGGTCACAGCATGACTAGCCACCACTCACCACAGAACCTAGGAATACCAGCTACAACAAATATGAAAATTGATGGCCACCCTTTTTCCACCCAATCAGTGAAAACTCTGGAATCACTCCCCAACTTCTGGACAGATGAAACCAACAAAGCACTAGAATCAACACAAAATAATACACCTATCAATACAAACAACATTAGAAACAATACATCGCCTAATAAACAAGAAAAAATACTTGAGTTATATGAAGAATTCAACAACTGTGACTGAACTTCTAAAGACATAGTCAATCTCTTTTTCAAAATCAAAGCTGACACAACTGGTGCCCCTAGGATGACATTGAAATATACATGTGGCATAAATTATTTTGCTGTTGACTCAATTCCCAAAATCCTCAAAAATAATTGCGTAATGACTCAATTATTTATATGTTTTAATAGTGACTCAATTAATTGTGTCAAATAATTGCATCAATTGCGTCAAGGATCTACGAATTTTAGCAACATGTATATATTGAAAGGTATTTTCGCAAAAATCAAATATAGAGACTGAGACTTTTTCAGAACATTCACCAAAAATGAGTTAATTAAAGGATAACATCAAAAAGAATATGAATCTATTGAAGATAAATTCCACTCCAATTATTGTTAAGTTAACAACTTGGGCTATATCACAAGATCAGTTAAACATAAAATCAGAAAATTGATTAACAAGACCCTGTTCATTGCATATCTTAGATCTACAGACCTCAATCTCCTCAAATACTGGCAAGTAGCTTAATTATTAGAATATGGGTTCAACTTTTTTGTGGATTCATCTCTAGAAAAAGTTGACTATCAAGAACTCTATTAAACTTATGAAGCCATAATTTAGAAAAACCTATCTGAGCTTCCTGAGGATCCAAAAGATATTTCTATATCGATAGTAATAAGACTCTCCAAAGCAATTCCAATTTCTAAAGCCAGCGACACTTGTGATATTGCAAGCAGTCTCAAAGCATTTTACAACTTTGATCTACCTCATATTTTGCAAAAAGACCAGATTTCCCAACAAACCCTTCAGATCTTAATAGAAAAACAGAACATCTTTTTCCACTCACAGAAAGAAGTAAACTTGCAGATCTAAAGTTTTGAGTCGACAAGCTTAGAGAATTTTACTATATACCAAGCAAACTTCTCGACTTATATTTCGACCTACCTCTATCCAATCTCCAATTTTCATCAATATACAAAGATTTATCAACATATATTGCCAAACACTTTCCCATGGATAACAGTATTAAGAACTTCAAAAGAGAAGTTCAACTTCTCAGAGACAACAATTATAAAGTAAAATAACTTTCACTCGACTATATCAAAGTAAAACATCTACTTCCACTCTCTAACTAATATAGTTAAAACAATTCCATCTCCTACCAGTTACCACTCAGGAAGAAGCTAACAAACTTATCAAGGACCTAAAGCACAAATTCTTTATCAAATTACCTCTCAGATCAGAATGGATCAAGGACAATCTTATCCAGTCTAACAAACCTAAAATATCAAATAAGTTTGGTATAGTTGAAGCCGAACTGGATATCTCTAAAGACCAAATGAACAGAGAAGCGCCTGATTTTAAACAAACCATTGTAAAAAGCAAATACAAATACATAGGAGAAATTCCAAGAAAGTGAATTACTCCTAAGGATCCTAATGATTCTCCTAGATTCTGTATTTGATTCTTAAGTTTATATTAAATTTAATAGGTGGGGTATACCCATCATCATTTTTAATAGTGTTCTGAATCTCATGTGATTCTATTCAATTCTATTTGATTCCAATTTTCAGAACCATAATTACTTCTCTACTATCAAACTTATCAAATCTTACTGAGACCATTAAACATCTTTCTGAAACCAATGCTAATATTACATTACCCCTGGTAGACAATTTTCATCTAAATGACAACATCAAAACTCTAAATAAATTCTTCCACTTTATCAGACTTTCTCCCGAATTCATAACTGAACCAAAGTTACTTGAACCAGTAATGACTCTTCTTCCCAAACTTATCTAATGATGAATACAAACCAGTCTAACTCACAACCCTCTTTTAATAAACCCCACACCTTTTTAAAGAATCTTATCAATATTACAACTCTCAATGTAAGAGAATTTACACAAAAAGCAAAGCTCAATGAACTCACCAAAGCAATAAAAAGCAAAAGAAGTATTCTGTGTGCAACAGAAACAAAAACTTCAATATCAAATCCCTTACCAAAAACTTCAAACAATAATGTAATCATCTCAAGTCAACCAAGCAATATAACAACTTATGGTACCTGTATAATTTTCACTAAAGCTATAGCTACATATATATTCAAGACCTTCTCAATAAATGAATTCTGATGTGCCACACACCTCAAGTTTAAACCAAAAGTGAATATTATAGTAATTTCTTGCTACTTACCATATGAGAGGAGTATGAAGAGAATGGCAGTATCTTCTATCAGGAAATTTATTTAACAACATCACAAAAAACATATTATAATCGCTGGAGACTTTAATTCATATCTTAAAACAGCCCCTTCAATCAACACACATTCCCACTTGTTCAAAAGAAATATTTATAAATACCTATTTAATTTTGTAGACATTGCAAAAGCTATAAGCAAGGAACACCTATATACACATATCACAGCTATCAGTGTATCAAGGATTGATCATATCTGGGTTACCAAAAATCTCATTAACAAAATTCTTTGCTACAAAGTCTCAAAACAGTATGCTATACCAACTGATCATAAACAAGTCAATACAATATTAGATTGGTTTGAATACAAATCCAACAGATTCTTTTCAACTAAGACTTGTTAGTTTCAAAAGGCCAGTAAAGAACAACTCAATGTGATGCAAGAAAAGATAGAATTACATTGTATAGCAATGTCTAATCCATTGTGGAAAACACTAAACATAACAATCAAGATTGCCATAAATAATAACATACCAAAAAAAGATCAATTAATTCTAACAAAAAAGTTAAATCCTCTGAGACAATATGAAACTGCAATTAAATCCATCAAGAAAGTGACCAATTTGATAATAAGAAATAAAAAACCTAACAAACTTCATTCCATTGCAGATAATATATACAGAGCACTCTCTAATGATCCATCAATACTCAAATCCCTTAAAAAGACCTTCAAGATTCTTCTAAAAGAAAAAATAGTCAAAGCTAATGAAGTCATTCTTAACAAAATACAGAGAAATATTCAAGACAACTATAGTAGATTTTGGTCCAAACCTAAGAATGCATTCAAAAAAGCTCTCAAAAACCTCAAGCCTGCCTTGGATCTTTCAATCCTATTAGATGGTGACCAATTACAAAATGATCTTGACCAACTTATAGAACTAATCATCAACCATTTCAAAAGTATCTTAGCTTCTAATCAATTCATTATTAATAAAAACTGGCAACAAGAATACCTACCAAAAGAGAACCTTCCAGATAACATTTTTGAAGAAGTGCATAATGAAATCTCAATTGAAGAAATCAAACAAGTTCTTCTTAACCTTCCAAAACAGAAAGCCCTGGGCTTAACACATATTCTATACAAGACCTGGATTAACCTTGCCCCAACTGCCAAATAATATCTTAAAAAACTCTTCAACAAAGCAATATCCAAAAAAGAAATCTTCAAATTTTGGAAATTATCAGCAGTTATCCTTCTACTGAAAAAAATTATCTGGTCACACGAACTAGCAGATACATGTCTCATATCTCTCATAGAAACCAGTAGGAAAATATTCACCAAGATACTGAATGACAGACTCTTAACAATCATCTCAACTTACAATATCCTGTCAGGATATAACTTTGCTAGCCTCAAAAATCAAAGCACAATGGAACCAATTTCAATCACTCTTTCAGAAATTGAAAAGGCAAACAATCTTAACAAAGAGATATGAATGGCATTATTCGACATCTCAAAAGCATTCGACTCAATAAACCTCTCTAGCCTGGAGCTTGCAATGAACTGAATAAAAATCACAAACCAAACCAGCCAATTAATTCTCAATCTGCTCAGAAAAAGAAAGCTTAAAATAATTATATACTATAAACTCTCAGATCCTCTCGAAATCAACAAGGGAATCGACCAAGGCAAAACCTTAGCACTACTACTCTGAACAATTTTTTATAACCCAATGGTCAGTGCAGTAATTCAAAACACTACCAGCAAATCGACAATACTATGTAGCTTACATGAACAATGTTGTTATTATTAGCAATAACATGAGAGCCTTACAAAAGGTGACTGACACCTTTTGCTCATTCTTATCTTTAAACTTAATCAAATGTAACAAAAGCAAAACAGAATTCATTACAAACCTTAAGCCAAAAAATAATCTAAAAAAACAATCTTTTCTTGTTGAAGATATACCAGTATATCCTTTGCCATATATTGGCTCAATCAAATATCTTGGCATCTATCTCTCTGGAAAGTTCTCCTCCCTTGCAACAAAAAATTTTCTTAAGGAAAAAGTTTCTAACTTCATCAAAGCCAAAAAGGATGGAATGGCCTAATTACAAGACAAGCTTCCCATTGGATAATATTAGCCCAAATAGATTATGTGATTCAAATAACTATACCCAATGACAGTGACATTAAAAAAATGCAAGCAAAGTTTAACACAACCATCAAAAGCAAACTAGAGTTAAGAAAACCATTTTGAACAAAATCTTATATGCACAAGCAGACCTAAATATAATAAAGTTACAAGACAGAATCCATATAACAGCAGTTAAACTCCTAGTTTTGAGACTTGCTAACAAAAAAACATGCACTTCTCTTATTGAGGAAATCAAGTTTCTTCAAGCAGCATATGCTATATGGACGTGCCCAATCTGTAACCCATATTATTTCAGAGAATGCTGGCTAACACTGACTGCACAAATAGTCAAAAAATATCAAATTAATATTTGCCCTTATTCTTGCCCATTCAAAATCTTAGACTATAACCTCTCTATTGGGCTCACAACTAGTATTGATAAATCCACTATGCTTTCTCTCTTTTATACAAACATCAAAACTATCAAAGATACCTATATATATAACACTAACAACAGACTCTCATGGGATAAACTTCACACCAATATAGAATACATATCTACAGGTTCTATTCCAAATTGGTTCAAGAATATACAATCAACAAATCAAGAATTACTGGAAATTCACTTCCAATACTCAATCCAAAACCTCAATTTCGAGCATATATCAACAATAGAACAGTTGACCTGATCAAAATCAAAAAAAATGCAATCCAACAACAAATAATCAAAGGACAGCACTACCAAGTCCTATCTAACAAAAAAATCCAATAGTATTCCTGTGACACACAATCTTGCATTATAAAAAAAGGTACCATCAACACCAAATCAACATAAATAACAACATGTAACAATTACACATTTTTATTGAACAATATCAAAGAACTACTCTTTCTTCTCTCTACCCTTTATGCCCTTTATCACAAATCGTAATAACCAATTTTTCCACAACCTTACCACTACCCATAACAACTAACATCTTTTTCCTTAAGGAAAAAATTATTATTCAAAAGCCCTATGCTAATATACTCTACAAATTAAATGCCAATATATAAATAGGATTCTGGCCTATCTTACCAAAGACCATACAGGAAACTTCCATCAACTCAGTAATCAAGTGCCAACTGCAAACCCAATTGAATTTAAAAATATCAAAATATATCAATTATCAAGTCAAAATTTTATACAGCAGATATATCAGAATAATAAACTTCTAGCAAATCAACAAAAACATAATACTCAAATGGATTACAATAAAAAAATACAAGAGTTCTCCACCTTCAGATCCTAGCAACAGTCTCCCAATCCTGCAAATATTTCCAGAAACATATGACACCTCACCTCTAATTAACCATATACATGCCACCAACATCATTTTTTTTTTTTGTATTGCAAGTAAGCTTTACTCTAATTTATTAATTGTGCTGTAAACAACATACATTGTACATTTCTGTCTACACTTAACAATCGTTACAATTAGAATTCACCCACAGATATACCATCCAGGTGCAGCCTACCTATATGTATTGCTGACTCAAGTCTTACTGCAATACATCCTATTGGTGTAACTAGATGTTCTATTTGATACTGTGTGAAATTAAGAGGAATTTTAAAATTTTGGGCACTAGGGGTAGTACCTATATTTGGCGAATAGAACCCTACATTTTAATCTTTCCAGATCCAACCACCTGCAGCTGGACACACTGTTTTCCATTTAATTTCCATCCCTCCTCAAGCTACCCAAGAACGTCCAAGGAACTTATGTCACCAGGTCTTACTGCCCATTTAGGTATCCACAAGATTACCTAGTGGTCTTACTGCTGGGCCGCCTTCTCGGGATAAGTAACTGTCAGAGTGATTTATTACTGGATTGGAATAGGACCTTTCCAGCTATCTTGTAGGAAGAGACATCAGGTACTACAGGGAAACAATCACCAAGCTATCTTTTACCGAAAGCGGACATCTCATATTTTTTGCAACTTTTGACGATCATCATAACACCAACTGGACGATCGTCGTGCCACTATGCCTTTTCTGGAAATCACAATCTCAACGCCCACTTGGATCAGCGTGTGAAACGACTTCTTATAAGAAACAGTGCTTATACAGGTTATGGCGCCAGATACCATATTAACTATTCAACTGCCTTCACATGGGATTGAACTAGTATCTTGTGATTTGACCTGTGGTGTGTTAATCACTACACTATAGATCTACAGGTTATGCCACCAACATCATATACTGGATAAAATTTGTTAACTACTATATCAATTTTTTGAATATTCTTCTAAGCCAGTTAACAACCTACAAGATTGTTTCAAGACCTACATTAGAACTTATTCACAGTGTTAACAAAAGACTCAGAAAAAGTAATCAAATGAAATTCAGAAGTCTGTTAGTGTTCAGAACCAAACTCATTGCAAATCAGCTACTTACAAGAATCAAACTTCACAAAAGATACCTAGGTTTATATGAAAATAACCTCTGTCCATGGTGTGAAGCTTATCTAGAGAACCAAGTACATATCTTTTTATGCATTCATGTCCAATGGACAATCGAAAAGAAAAAAAAAAAACTAATAGACCACCTAAACAAAAGCTCATATCAAGCAAACACTAAAAACAGACCTCTACCAATGTTTGTATTACTATTAATATTGGATATAATAAATCTTACACTTGAAAACTTACAATTACCCCTAGACAAAATTCAAAACAATAAATGTGACATGTTAAACAAGACACTTAAAATTCTTTACAAAGTTTGAAAAAAGCAATCAGTAACAGCCACTATATCACTGACCTCGAAGTTAAATAGAAAAAAACTGCAGTCATGGATTCTAATTATAGCACCAAAAACAATAACACAATCTTTTACAAAATATTTAATACACTAGCAACTAACAATAACTTAACTGATAAAACTATTTTTATTTCCATAATTGTATCATTATTTTGAATAGGAATTAGCTATTCAATACTGTTAGCATGTGACCACCTACTTGGTATAAGCCGGTGTTAATAAAAAGTTGCAATAAGCTAGTATTAACTTACTTATGTAAAGATCTTTAATGTAATGGCTATAAACTCTCATTTAATAAAAGTCTCGCATTTAATGTTTATTTGCGATTTAATATATATATATAATACTAATATTATTTATTTAAAAAAAATAAACAACTTTAACTATAGAAATAATTAATAAAGGACTTATTATTTGTAATATGTTTTTTCAACTTTTTATATTTACAACTTAGAATTATTATATAATCATGTGATATAATGCTGTCTTATTTTATTAAATAAATGAAAATACTTGATAAAATCTTTAATTATTACAAAACCACTAATCAAACTCTTTTTTTAAATTCAAATAAAAATTGTTTAATAAATAAAAATACTTTAGATCTATTATTAAAGAATTGATATATTTTTTATTTATATTTAATATGAATTTTTATTTCAGAAAATCAAACTTTAGGTTTAACCATATATGATTATTGTTCAAAATATATATTATTGATTTAATTTATTAAATTTTATTATTATTGTTAAAATATTTATAAATATTACAAAAAATTATTATTTTTGAAAACATAAAATAAATTCTTTTAATTTATTAACATATTGATTTTTGACAATAAATTTTATTTCTTTTATTATAATTTTTAATATAATATATATGTATATATATATTAAATTAAAAATTCTAATTTGGTTAAATACTAAATATATACTATTAATAAAATAGTATACAAAAATGCTTGGTGTCCTTAATAAATTTTATTTATTAATAAAACATAATATTTAATATTTTTTAGAACAAATAAAAATTATTAGCTTTAAAAAATATTTTAATAATTTGCATATCAATAATAAATTAAAGTAAAAATTTAAAAAAATATTATTTAATAATACATACAGTCTGGTTCAAAAAAAACTAGAATTTTATTTTTTTATTGCACAGAAACAGTTACATGAAATCACGTAAAATTTTTTTATATGAAGTTTATTAAATTTATTTTTTTTAAAAAAATTTAATATAAGATATGTTCTCTCTCACTTTCTGTAATTAGCTCACAACGTCACCTCATTGATTGAATCAATTCAATTAAAACTGATTCTAGAATTTTTTGACATTCTTCACACACATACTATTTCAATTTATTGTAATTTTTTGGCATATGTTTCTCAACATTGCTCTTGACAATGTCCCATAAATTTTCTATTAGATTTAAATCAGGGCTATTCGATAGCTAGTCAATAATATCAGGCTTATTTTTTTTGATAAAAGCTTTCACCAAGTGACTCGCGTGCTTCAGATTATTATTTTGCTGAAAGTGCCACTCATCGCCAAGTATTCTTTTAATCTCTGAAACACGTTCACAAAGAATTCCCACATAAAAACTTGTATCTATGATTTGTTGAAAAAAAAATAAAGTTGATTTTCCTCTAATATAGAATCCCTAAGCAAAGATCTTTTTCTGGCTTTTTGGCATGCTATGAAATGGTTATGAACCTTTGTGCCAATATCTAACAATATTCTGGTAGAGTTCAAATATTGTTTTGTTAAAATAAATATTTGTTCCCATGTATTACTGAGA
>CAJVPV010004232.1:0-10215 GCA_910591835.1 Acaulospora morrowiae | reverse complement strand
ACTGGTGCAGTGGGATGGGACCTCTGGTCAAAGTCTATTCAAGTTTGGAAGTTTTGCTTATTCTTTAGTTGCATGAGAGGTTTGGATTTAGTTGGGTTTTTGGTCATTTGTTTTGATGTATTGCTGTGGGAGTTATTGTTTCATTTAATACCAGTAAGGGAAGAAGTGTTTGCTGTGGTGCAACAGGATATCCAGATTGATTTATATAGACAAGTTAAAGTCTTGGTTGAGGCTTCAACCCAGTTGGAAAAGTTGGTAATGGAGAAGATATTGTCAGTAATGCCGCATGCCAGTTTTGCTAACTGCCAGGTATGTGAGATTGGCTTGTGGTCACCATTGGGATGAAAAATGTTGTTGATGGTATTGATGAATTGACTAATATCTTCTGAAGCTGATAGGCATTTGAAGACATGTTTGATATCCTTAGTGCATAAACTGCACTGGGGACAATATAAATTAGGATATTGTTCTGGATATAGTTTGTGGAGGTTTTCTCTTGTCGAGAGAGTTCCTGTCAAAAATTTAATTTATAAGTTGTAGTAATTATTATTATTATTATTATTATTTTAAAGTGCACCAGCAATAATTGTCAGGCTGAATGTTTATTCCTCATAATGATATTTATATATATCTTTAAATATTACTATTTAGGACTATGTTATAATATATTGGTTATCAGTTACATCCAATACTTATTAGGATTGCTTCAAATAACAATGTTTGCTATAGTTTGTTCCTAACTATATTAGGTATAGAGGCCAATCTACTGGACAAATGTATTCCTTTGTTAAATCAGTAGCATACATTTTCACTAGTAATAGGATAGCTTTATTTCTAACTAGTGAAGAATTAAGAGAAAGTTGAAAAGAGGCACTAGGGGTAATATCTATAGCAAATAAAGCTATATAATTACTGCTTGCTTCATCAAAAATAAATCTCTTTACCACTATCTGCAGCTGAACTAACTATTTAATTTCTTATCTGTCCAATAATACCCAAGAATATTCAAGGTACTTATAACTGGTGCTTATCATATTTGAACATCAACTTACATATTGCAGGAAACAGGACTTATAGCCAGAAGCTTTTTCAGGATAAGTACCACCAGACTGGTTTATTACTGGATTAGGATGAAACTAGAGCAGGGATCTGTGTAAAAGATGCCAGATATTAAGGGAAAGATCATCAAATCTACTTGTTGAAAACAGACACCTCATACGCTTTGCAACTTCTGGTGATCATTGTAACACCAACTGGACGATCGTTACGCCATGACATCTTTTTTGGAAATCACAATCTCAATGTCCACTGGATTAGTATATTAAACAGCTTTTCATGAGAAACAACACTTTTTACAGGTTATGGTACCAGATACCATATTAATTCTATTCAATCATCCTTATATGGAATTGAACTGATATCTTGTGATTTGACCTGTGAAGTATTAACCACTACATTGTGAACCCACAGGTTCTAAGTTGTAATAATTATATCAATAAAATAATTTTATTTTTATATAATAACTTAATAATTTATATTTATAAAAAAAAATTTAAAAAATAATAAAGAAAAGTTTGCAATTATAATATGATATAATTTCTTGAAATTTGTATTATATAAGGTCTTTAAAGTTTTTACTTTTTCTTTAATGTCAAACAAAAACAAGAAACATATAAAATATTTTAAAAACTTATTTCTGGTTCTACCAAAAAAGGAAAAGAAAAAAGTCAAGAAAGTACTTTAAAATTCTCTAAAAAGACAAAAAGTATTCAGGGAATCCAAGAGCCAGCTACTAAACAAAGATCCTTAACTCCTATCAAAATGAAAATAGAAATATCTTGAAAGTAATTAAGATCTTTAGACATGTTTTCAAATCTTCTTTTGATATATCAGTATAAAGAATATCTAAAAAAACTTTAGGTATATTTAAAAATTTGTTATAATTTAAAATAAATACTAACATATATATTTAGTTTCTAATAAAAGCATTAAAAAAATCATGAAATCCTATAAAGATCTCATAAAAAAATTGATCAATTGTTAGATTGGCAAAAAATTATAAAGGATAAGATTATTTATCTAGAAAATGAAATTTATATAAATCAATATTTAATTACCAAACATAATTTTATCAAGGTCAGGTTTATTTTGAATTTTTTCAAAGGTTTTTGAAAACTTATATTTTATTTAAATAGCATGTAGTTAATAATATCATGAAATAAGTATTTTTTAAAAAAATATACCTGGAACATAAAGATTTTCACCAAACAACCAATAAATTTTTTCAGCAAAAATATTCAAAGTTTTACAAAGGCCTTACAAGAAAATACTGAAAAACATATTATAAAAAGCATATTTATCAAATGATAATTCTTATAAATATTAATAACTTTAGTTCTTTAACAATTTATTGTTTTAAAAGCTCATAAAACAGCATCAATCATTTCATAGGACTATGGTTTTGAAAGTTTATAATGCTATGTTTTTAGTTTTTAGTGAAGAGTATTTGAATACAATAAATACAAATACAACTGCCATTGATATTTTGATTTAAAAACAATCTTAGAAGATTGTTAAATGTTTTAAAAATCTTTACAATAGTCCAAGAGAAGAGACATAAAACATAATGGCCTATATTCTTAAAAAAGTCTAGTCAAAGGGAAATGTCTCCAATAAACAAGTGGTATTCATCATTACAGTATATTAAGCAGTTCTTGATCTGAATAATAAAAGTATTTCAATAAATAAAATGTTAATTAAAAGTAAAGTAGAAAAAATAAGATAAGTTTTAAAAATTTTTGAAATATTATAAATTATTGCTAATAATATTTTTAGAAAAAAATTAAAAAAAGACTTGGATTTGAAAAAGAAATTCAAGTAATAAAAATAAAGAAATGACTAATCCACAAATTATTACTATAGAAGAATTTTTAAAAGACTATGAAAATACTGAGAATAATTTGGGACTATTATTAGAAAATAGAAATTAAAAAAAAGAAATTTGACAATAAGTGAAGATTTAAACAAATAAATAAATGTAAACAAGAATTATATAATAATAAAAAATTTTATAATAATAAAAATAATTTTATAAGTCAATTAAATATTTTAAATTGAATATTATTAAATTATAATACTATTATTGTCTTGGGAAAGCAAAATAAGAATGCGCCAATTTAAACTTGCAATAAATAGTGTGTTCCTATGATATAAAAAAAAATAGAAACAGAATAAAGAAGAATAAAAGAAAATAATCAAAGAAATATTAAAGAAAATCAAAAAAAGATGAAATTTACAATTAAATATATTGAAACTTTTAGTTTCTTTCTTGATAAACTTCAAAATTACTAATAAAAATAATTTTTAATCTTTAATAATCTAATTTATTCAACATATGTTTAGTTTCAAATACTATTAAATAAATTAACACAAACAATTCAAAATTATTGTATCAGTCAATTTCACAACTCTGCCCTAATATTGGAATCAAAAGATAACAATATATAAATATTGAATTTCAATAGAAAAACAATAGATAAATATAAGATAAATATAAGATAAATATAATTTTATTAAAAGAAAATTAAAGAAAATACAAGAATTCAAAACTTTATAATTATAATAATTGTTCTTTTTTTTATAGCTAGGAAAAATTGCAGCCTTTTTATAATGTTTTTTGGGTCAATTGTAGGTCATTTCTAATCTAATTATTTATGTGTGGTTTATTTATTTATACAAAAGATTTGGCCAAAAAATTATTTGTTACACTTAGAATAATTATCAAAAAAAATTCTTATTTATAAGAGAAAAAGCAAAATTACTTAAATATTAATAAGACAATCACTTTTGAGATCTTAACAAAGTTATTTCTCTAGGCTTTTTACAAATAGTTATTTAGAATCTCAAAGAAGCTTCACAACTTGGTTTTTGAGCTACAGCACTTTAAATTTGCTGCACCATTTAAAACTATATAGATGTTTTGAGAATTCTTAAAGAAAAAAAGAAAATATTATAGATTACAAATCTAAAAATAACTTGTTAACGGGTGTTCGCAATATGTATAGTTTAGCTCTAATATAAAACCTTAGGGTTCCATGTATTATTGTTTTATTTATATTTAAAGATTAATAAACACGGCGATTGTAGTCTAATTAGAGGCAAAAAAAAAAAATATTATAGATATATTTTTTTCTTATAACTGGTGTATATCTTGTTTTATGAGGTTTTCTTGTGCAGTATATACAAATTCATATTATACAAATTTCTTACCACTAATTTCCAAGTAGAACTACCTAAGATTCAAATTAATTTTATTTATCAGTCAATTTATTACTCTCCATTCTTCCTATATTACCAATACTGAAATCCTGATCACATAAGTAGAATGCTAATATGTCAGGATATGCACCTTTTAGTCCCATTTACCATCTGATAAATAAAAACTCGAAAAACTGTATTCTAATACAATCAGTTATAAACTAGCCATATCCAACAAGAAGTCTTTATGGCTTTAGCTAGGTTTTTTAAAAAATCAGATTTTTTTTTATAGTTTCATAAATTAAAAAGACAAAGAAGTATGCTTCATTAGACTGTTCATGTAATGGTTAATTGTAATCTATAAATTTACAATAAAAATTCTCACATGTATCGTACCTTAACCCTTAAAAAAAAAAAAAAGAAGTATGCTTCATTGCATAAAAAACAACGAAAGTATCAAACTTGACAATAATTATTGTAATACTACCAGATAATCATTACATCACTATACCTTTCTTGATATTATAATCCTAATACCTATTAAATCAATATGTAAATTAACTTCTTATAGGAAATAATATATATTAGGTTATAGTGCCAGATATCATATTAAAACAGTTTAATTGCCTTTACCTGTAATTGAACTTGATATCTTGTAATAGTAATTAAAATATTTAATCCTTCCTTTTTTGTTTTTTTCAGAGATTTCATATTAATCCCTTGGAAGATGTGAACCATTATCTTATAATCTAACTTGTGAAGCACTAACTATTATATTATAGACCCACAAATATAAAGAAAATATTATATAAAAAATATAACTAAAATTAATAAATATTAATAAACGTTGATAATATACAGTTGTATCTATTCAAAGTTAATAAAATTTTCAAAAATTTTAATAACAATATGTAAATATAAATATAGTTTATTGTTATTAAAATAAATTGAAGATTTCTAAAAATTAATATATAATTTTTTGTTTTAAAGTCTTTTAATAATAATAGAGGTTCTTCCAAAAAAAAACTCTTCCCACTGATCCTTTTGCCAACCCAAAAATCAGATGTTCTTGAAAAGTTCTTTTATTTTTCAATAATAAAGTCTAAACACTTTCTTTAATAACATATATTCCTGAAGGCAAAAGCCTCTTCCACTTGTCTACTTTCCTTTCTTCAAAACCTTTTGGATATTTTAGTGACAGAGTATCCAAAAACTCACACATTTGGTCTATGGCAAGAACATCTTATTGGGAAGAAGAAACCTATCAAAAAATGTTCTCCTTTACTTTTCTTTAAGGTCTGGAATTCTAAAAGAGTCCACTAGTGAATGCATTTCCCAAGCTTTATAAGAACCTTGGGTCCATCATAAGTGAACACCTTTGTTGGAGGTGGATAGATAAGTTAGTATTCTGGTCTGTAGATATAGACATATGATCCTCTCCACCAATCAAATATCTGCAGCAGTCCTCTTAAGCGTGTCAACAAATTTTTAAAAATTTTTAAAGAATTTTACCTACTCTAGTTTGATCCTGAATTTTTTGTTACACTGGAATATCCAGTTGGTGATTGGTCAAGATCTTGGATTGGCTGATCAACATGTAGCAGAAATGTAAACAAGTCACATACTTCTCACGTGTCTCCGTCACATAACATAACAACGATGATATAATCGGTGAAAGCAGAAGAGCAAGGTGTCATAGTGTTCTCTTGAATAGAAGTGGTTTGATGTTTTCCCCTTCCCTCTTGGACTGGTTTCTTTTCTCTTCAAAATCAAAAGAAGTCTCATCCCAATCCAGTAACAAGCTTTCTCTGTTGATGATTATCCCAAGAAGGCATCAAGCATGTCAGATCATAAGACTTTATAAGCAATAATTCCTACAGTAAGTCTTGCTATAAGTACCTTGAATGTTTTTGGTCAGCAATGGAATAATGGAAATTAAATGGTTCACCTAGCTGCAGGTGGTGGTAAAGGATTTATCCTGATGAACTAAAGTTGATATTGGAGGGTTTTTATTTATCAGAACAAATTTTTCAACTACCATTTTTTCTCTCCCATTACTTTTTTAAAAAAATAAAAAATTTTAACCTCCATAGGACCATAGTGGTTATGTAGGGGTGACAGTTTCGAATGAGAGCTGGCTGTGATGTTTTAGACTAGTAGGAAGTTACTAGAATAGAATTGAGCAATTTCTTCATTCCCCATAATCACATCTAGAGGCCTTTGGCTTATAACGGGTGTGTTGCATAGTCTCAATAAGTTTAGCCTTGTATATAGTATTTTTAATACACATGTATAAGAGTCTTTCATATAGGATTAATTAAACATAATAAACATGCAACCTGATTTGGAGTTAAAAAATAATAATAATAATAATAATAGAGGTCCTCCAGAGATCTATGTCTAAAGATCTTTAAAAATCTTCATCCAAAAAATTTCCTGATGGTATTCCATATATCAGAACATAAGATACCAGTTTAATTCTATATAAAAGCAATTGAATAGTATTAATATGGTATCTGGTATCATAATCTGTAATATACTGTTTCTTATAAGAAACCAGTTCATATATTAATCCAATAGACATTAGGATTGTGATCTTTACAAAAAATATAGTAATGCAACAATCATCTAGTTAATATTATAATGATTATTGACAAGCAAAAATATAATATAATTGAATATACAAACTAAATTGTATTTTATTCTAATCAATTTTGATTAATAACTTTCTTTCCTATAATTAGTTCTAATTTAATTAAATAAAAAAAAACTTGGAATATCTCAAGCCAGTTCTGTTAACACATTCTGTTCAAACACAAGTTAGACCAATAGGTTAGGTAATTTAAAACTAGTGGTAGAATTTCCATCTCTTAGATAGGTCTCCTCAAAAATATGATTCACTTTAAGAATGCATATTATATTGCCAGGTTTAAAAATAAGTAAAGATAGTGGGTTAATTTAAATAACATTGTAACAATGTAATTGAATATAAATAACCTTGTAACAATGTAATTGAATATAAATAACTCAATAAAAATCATGTGCTGCATGCAACTTTTCACCTCAAAATATATATATATATATCAGTGCAATTATTTTTGTTACACACTGTATATATTGAATATCAAAACCCTTTAAATATCAATTAATTTTTTAATTTTAAAATTGCTGTTGGTAATAATTTTGCATGATAACTTATGACTTATCATTTCTTACGATATCAGACCACATTCCTACCTCACTTTTTATGGTTTCAAAAAAAATAATCAAGGAAACAAGATATTATGTAGTGAATACAAATTTTAATAAAAGGAAATATGCATACGAGATTGCAAATCTCTCACCGTACAATACTTTAAAAAAAAAAAAAAAGAAATCGGTACATTTGTTGACAAGAAATGTCCGTCTATATAAACCGTAATAAATTTATTCCTATTCTAGTCTCTTATATATAGTCCCTTATTTTTTCGCAGTTTTTGTTGACATACTAAGAGACCAAGCAATAAAAAAAAAAAAAACCAAACCAATATCCGTAAATTTCCATAGCCAGAAGCTTTCTATCTAAAGCCCATAAATAAAATAACTAAATCTTTACAATGAGAAATTATTAACTAATTTTTAACCATCCAAAAGGTGAAATTGATTTGGGAACGCATTCATAAACTAAGTATCGATGGATACATCATTTGTATCTTGTGCTTCTTCCTCGCCATTTTCTTCCTCATCATCATCATATTCGGCCTCCCATTTTGATGTGAGCTCCTCGACGACACCACATGTGCCATGTCGCATTCCGACATCCAATTTTTCCATCCATTCATCAGGAACCAAGGGTATGAATTCGCTTCCTTTCTCTTTACCACCATAGTTTGCCAACATTTCAGTGCTCGTTGGTATTGCAAATGGCAGCAGTAACTCGCTATCCTTCATCTCCATTAAATCATCATCATCTTCCCAATTTGGTCCAGCGCATGGAGGTAGCGAAGGTGATACCGTTAGGAAGATAATACTTGATGCATCACTTCGGTCACTCCTTATGCTCTCAGTGGAATAACGTTTCTTTCGTCGTTCTGTATCTTCCTCCAATTGAAGAATATATTGTTGACATTCTTCAGTTATCCTTGGCTCGTTAACTTCATATCTATAATTTTTACTAACTCGCTTAAGCTGTGCCGGGTTGATAAGATTAAGTTCTTTAGTTGTTTGCACTAAAATTGCAAAATCGGTCATTTGAGACCAACACATTAGTAACTGCAAAAGTTGAATCAGAGGCTGGAAATGTGTTATTAGGGTCAATGGTAGATTATTTGTGCGGACCCAATCTTCAAGAGCAGAAACATTAAGTCGAATTTGCATTGCTTTCGACCGACATAGATATTTCTTGCGAGAAAGAATTCTGTTAAAGAGTTCACAAGAAATATAATAGAATAACTGACTAAGAGCCTGTTCTACAATCATTGGATGAATTTCGTAAGTTTGAAGGATGAAGAGCGTTGAAGACAAAAGTGAGGTAATATTGCGGGGTGACGGAGCGCTTCTTTGTCGTGGAGATGAAGGTGTGCGGAAAGGAGGCACCATAGAAGTTGAGGAACTCCTTCTTAAATTAGATCCAGATTTTTTCGTCGGTGTGTTATAACCTGTTTGTGGTGGGCTTTTTGATCTTCGTATAAAAGTTCTAATAAATTGCCACTCTCCTTCAAATCGGACATCGTCCATTCCAGGAATAGTATCGTATTCCAACATCGAAGCTTCCAATACCTTTTCAATTCTTTTTTGAGCATCTTTTATTAAAAGCACATATATTTCATGAAGTTGCTCCGAGATCCTTAATTGATATTCTACTGTGGCGACAGCAAGGCCAGTATCTTTTTTTAGGTAGTATAACAATAATGTACAATTTGAAATCCAAAATGCTAGAAGTGTCATATCGTCAGGCTTTGTCTGAACATGTAAGAAGAATTTTCATCCATATGAGTTGACTGAAGTTAATTGATAACACTTCTTAACGATATACCAAAATATAATTCTTACTTTAACTGCATGATCTATTGCATTGATCACTTCAAATAAGAGTGACTCCAACAGTTCGGGACTACTAAAATAATGCGCAAACCTTGCACTTAAAAATAAAACATTTGCTGGAACAGGCTTTTGTCCTTTGTTTCGAATGGGTTGCATATTTGTAACAACAGTTTTGAGGATGTGCGGTATGTCCTCATGCGAAAATACAAACATTTGATCTGGTAAGCAGGTATTCCATAAGAACTCCGCGGGTCCATCTTCTTCCTCTTCAGGCTAATAAAAATTAATGAATTATATACAATTATGAAATTATAAATTATTTTTAATAAGGATGTATTAAATACGTACCTCTGGTTCCTCGAATCCTAGACTTGCTAAGTCTACATCCAAATTCAATGAACTCTCCGCCAACATCCTCTTTTCCATTTCTGCCTCGGCAAGCTTTTCTACTAATCTGTTTTCTGCTTCACTACAGAATGACCAGCGGCTAATGCTGCCAACACTTGACCAGCTTTCACGCTGAGGATTTTGTATGAAGATTTCGGCGATTTTGGGGTTTTCAGATGGGATGAAATCAAATACTGTTCTACCTTTTACCGACTTGGCACCTGCATCAGCGCCACGATCCAAAAACAACCGAACCGTTGGATCGTGGTTGTTATTAGTTGCCCACATCAATGGAGTCCAACCGACTAGAAAAATAATACATACAAATTTAGTTTACAAATTTGTATTGCATCGCATTTATTTGCTCAAACTACCAGGTGTGACAACATTAACATAAAAATCAAACATGCACGAATGTTAAAGGAAAAACTTACACCTATCTTTGGCATCCACTTTTGCTCCAGCCTCCAATAAGGTGTAGGCAACAGATTCATGCCCAAAACATGCTGCATATATCAAAGGAGTTGTCCCTTCTTCATCTTGTGCATC
>CAJVPV010004231.1:0-10217 GCA_910591835.1 Acaulospora morrowiae | reverse complement strand
AAATAACGAGGTTGAGGGTCGATTACCCGTTTTGGCAACCTCTATAATGCGCGATCGTCATTCTCAATTTCTAAGCCTATCGTCGTTTCCCCGTAACAATATAAGCTTATTATTAATAATTACAAGTTTTATATTAAATAACAAAATTATAATATTTGAATATTTAAATATAAATTACTGATATGAAAGCAATTTATTGTAACATAACATGTATTTAAAATAGTTTATCGATAATAATTTTGTAAATAATAAAATATGTAAACGTGGCTTGCTTGACTAGTTGAAAAAATAATTTATTTATAAAAAACTTATTATGTCTATTGTTTATAAGAAAGGATTATTTAAAAGAAAAACCAACACATACTTTTAAATTTGTATATTTTTTTAATATATAATTATTGTTTTTTTTTTGTATAAAAACATTTGAAAACATTTGAAAACATTTGAAAAAATAAAACAAATAGACAATTTTTAACAATATAATTCTTTATTAATTTAAAAAAATTATAAATTAAAATATAATATAATTATAATGCAATTGTTTTCTTTCGTTTTTTTAAAAAAGTTTTAACTGGTTTGAAAATTTTACGACTAGAATGAATTATTTGTTTTCTAATTTAAATAAAATCCTATTTTATAAAGTTTATTTATCAAATATTAAAATTCAATACAACAATTTTATATTATTTAATATTAATAAGAAACAAATTTAAATTCTAATAAGATATTTGATATGAAATTAATTATAATAATTTTGATTATATACTTATGCTACATATCTTGCGATGTAAATATACAAAAAAAAAAGGAAAAGTTACGATGAATAAATATCTTTATCATGAGATCTTTGGTTTTATGAAATAACGTAAACTTGACACGGTAATTATTTTTACTATCCGTTAAAGATTAATCGAATTTTCGATTATCGGTTTAAATTTTCTTTGTTAATTTGTTGTGATAGTTTTTGGTCAATGCACGTTTCAAAAACATGGTGTATCTCTCATTTAGTCGATTCAACATTTTATCCGAATCAAATGATATGCCTAATAATAATGTGATAATGCAGGAAAATCCATAAAATCACAATTATATTAATATTAAAACAACAACCTTAGTAATACAGTACACAGGACATGTATGCATCGTTCATTACAGAAAATCCGTTGATACAATGTAAAACGCCAGATCTTCTAAACAGTACAATACAAACGTGACATGGCTAAACAGTGGGACAGACGATCTCATTAAACAAAGAATATTTTCTTTAAATGGAAAAATGATTTGTCATATGTGGAAACTTGCTAAATTAATGAATTTGTTTATAACAACAATTCGATTGAAACTCCATTGCGCCTTCCAAAGAAGTCATGCTACCCAAAGCACTGTTTCTCGTTGACTTTCCTACATGTAAAAAGTGTCAAACGAGAAGATTAAAGAGGTTAGGCACTACAGTACTGCTTATGATGAATAAAATTAATTTGATGTTTTATTATGCCAATACTTCTTATCAAAGAATATTTCAAAGTACAAAAAATTCAAATGCACAGCAGTAATTGCGATTTTTCGATATAATATTAATCCACAAGTAATTACATCTTGTATAAACAAAAATGTCTATCCGAACGAAATATGCAAAAGTTGTCAACAACTTTAAGATAAATCAAACGAATGTTAAAATTTTTGATAGAATTAATATTAAAAAATTAAAAATAATGCAAAAAATGAAATAACACGTGACAACAAATTATATAAGAGGTTGAATCCAATTTTCTCCCAAAAATGTAGAATAGTCATAAAAAACGTCTGAAGCTATTCCCAAAAATTCAATAGTGTCCATAGAAAAAATTGAGAAATCCTGTGTTTCAAAAGTACAAATTCTCTGTTCATATGGGACATAATCTCCCATTTGAGAAGTTTGACCATCCAGAGAAGGCCATGATGAAGTCAGTATAGGAGAATCCATAAGTAATCCATTAGGGAAACCAATTTCATTTAGAGGAGGTTGAGACGTAGTCGGGAGAGATTCATCGGGAGACAGTTGGTTTTGCGGAAGCTGATTCATTTTGGTAATATGATTGTATAGCTGTTCAGCTTCTTTCGAGATTTTGGCATAAACTTCCTTTACATGAGATGGGGCTGCTTCCCACGAACGTGCCACCATAGAGCTCAGTTCAGTCATTGGTAAGTTATGGCCATTGCTCTTTAAATGCTTAACATAAGCGCTTCGAAATATGATAAAGCTATTGGGGAATCGCGCCAGCCTTGGTTTTGCCATTAACTTATCGACCACCTCTTCCAAAGTAGGAGGAAATAACGGTAAACTTAGTGGCGGGTAACGCGGGATTTTTTTTATGTTAAATGTTGGTTTATCTCTCAAACGTTTAAGTTTCTTTTTTCGATTTTTACCATTGATATGGTCCATCTTTTTTTATGGTTTTTGAGTTTTGAGTTTTTACAAGGGAATTTTGTATCTAAAAGTTGAAAATAAAAATAATAACGAAGAAAACACTCACACACAAAAAAATATATCGTTATAATGTGTCTACTTTTATAGGTTTTTTCTATAGTGATGCTGCGCAATTAAAATGAATAAACGAGATGTCAAAGTTAACTATTTTTATTTTGTCTTACGTTACCTATAATGGAAAATACTAAAAATAAAAAGGTGTAACGATAAATTGGAAAAACCTTTTCTAGATTTTGTAATATCACAGGTCACATGATTTGGTATCACATTTAAAATTCAGGGCATGAGCTAGGGATATAATATACTGTACATGTATATGCTTCCACCAAATAACTTTTTCTTTGTAATAAATTGACCTACATTCTTGGCATACAAAATCTTGGTATATTACACATTACAGGACAAGAAGCGCAGTAGGTCTCGTAGGATACTGTATAAATCATGCCGTTATTACGTATAGGGTTACAACACGTTATGTGTACGGATCGACATGGATATTAAATTGTCGAACCCGAGCATTGCCATTCTCTGAACACGTGCATAATGTACACAAACACGTCATAACTAAAACGATACAAAAAAGAAATTTCGAAATTCGAATTAAGCACATTTTGCTTAGACAATCCATTCCCTGGAACATAGCATAGTACATTCGACTTTCACAAAATTCAAAAGAAAATTCTGTTTGTGAATATGAAACTCCCGAGAAATTGATGTGTGAGAAGACATGTATTTGATAAACAAAAAAAAATTTTTTTTAATTAGCGGAGCTCGGAGTTGTTGTGTAAGATATCTCGATGTAATTCCGATCGTCACACTTTTTTGGACTTTATTTATATCTTTGTGTTCAGGTAGGAACCGCCAAACTGTTGTGTTCTTTGAGTTTACTCATCCGTACGTTTCCGATGGAAAAAAGAAAATGATAAAGTAACGCTTGCACAAGTAGATAACAATCAAACACCTGAAACATCTTGTCACTAATAAGCTTCTTATGAAGTCTGGACCGAGAAAAATCTGTTCCAAAGATGGAAAAATGGACAGTATGTTTGGAATGTTTGCGACCATAGTAAATGAGTTACATGATGACCGGATGATTGCATTGTACTGTATTGTGAATATTTGACGTCATTATAATTTCGGTAAATACTGGTTCAAAGTGTTTTGAATTTATATTTGTAGTTCTAGTCGATCAAACTATCATACATTGGAAAGTAGTATAACAAACGGGTCAAAGAGTATACTAAAAAAAAAAAAAAACTGTCGATTTCTACAGTACGATCCTACGAACGAATAATTCATGCATCTCGTCTTGAATGACATTACTAAAATAGAAGTGATAATTGCATAATGTACAGAACTACGAGGAAACACACGGTATCTGGATGACAATAGAGAGACAATAATACTTCCAGCTATGTAAAAAAATTTTTTTTCTATGATGCTATTCGTGCACTGGAGTAAGCCACCTTTTAATCTCATTGTCTTAAGGACACAAGTAGTGTAAGATGATAAAAACTGTAGCATTGCCAAGCGTTTCATCATAACTCAATTTTGGTATGAATGATTGTGAGTTTTGAGATTTCTAAAATTTTAGGTTTTAGGGACTTTGGGAACCATCCACCTTTTTTTTTTTTGGTATATAAGGCACGTGTATAAATATAGCGAAGAGAGAAAATTATATGTTCACGAATTAATTCTTAAGTAAAGGAACGTTATTTTTATTTATCTAGAACCACCTCTTTAATACTGTAACAACAATATTAATTCACTATAAGACATCCTTGACCTGAATTCGCGTTAAAAAATCTGCAATAAATAAATAAATAAATAATAAATAATAATTTTTTCCTTTGATTTCAACTCGTGTACGCACAATATGATTACCGTTTTCTTTAAAATTATTTACATTTAATTTTTGATATATGGAATTTAATATAAAATTAAATTATGTTGTGTTAAAATAATTTCTGTTTTACTCAAGATTTTAATTTTATTCTAGTAACACGCATGGATACCTTTACGAATAATGAAAAAACATACATTATTAAAATTTTTGTCGAATAACATGTTCTCAGGTTGTATTATCTAGCTTAATTCAAACGCGACGCCGACGCATAAGATCGTGCTGGGAGCGTATTTACCCTTTGGCTTTACATCGCTCGAATAAATACCCGAAGAACTTGTTTTACGGTATCGTCTATTAGCTATCGTAATGTCAATAATGGAAAAGGCACAGCTTGTGCGCAAATGTTTTTCTCGTACATATTAAGGTTATAGTGTTTAACTCAAACCTTGAGGCATATGTTTAACTTGATAAAGTGCGTCTTCTATTAACCTTAAAATTTTATGCACGTCCCACCATCGTATCTCCCCTTAATCCCGACATTATATAACAGTATATACCGTATACTATATAAGTATTATTATTATTTGAAGCACAAAGTTTGTTTTGGCATAAAATTGTGAAGAGTGGTATGATTACAGGATGTAGGGAGTTGAATTTCGAGACGAGGCACGTAGGCTATGTAAACGTAGACTATGTAAAAAATATTACCGTAGGCTTGTTGGCGAGTCTGTCACCAACACACGAAGAATTTAGTAGTTAGTGTGTAAAGGTAGAAAGCAAGTGTTTAATTAAAGCCTACTTTTAATGCATATTTTAATTTCGGCGCTTACTTTTATTCTTCTTGACTAACACTTGAATACTGTCCTAATTGCAGAACAATTCTAGTTATTTATTAGCCACGTGAAAAAAGAGCACGGGTAAGAGTCTATACTTAAATGCCAATTAAATGGCGCGCTACATTTTCTTCATTTACGATCTTATTTATACATTGCTAATCTCGCGCCACATGTTATTCTACTCCATTATTTTCTCGTCGTTCCTCTCATAACAACATTAATCACGTAACGAGACATCGCGTTGTGTACCGCGCCCCACTATTACGCACACAGCACATTGTAGGAAATCCATTAACAAATTTTTTAAAAAGCTTTACGATGTGATATATGAACATGCAAATGGTTGGGTTTATATAAGATGTAGTATTACAGGGTGTCCGCATTCGGTTTGGTTTTCTCACTCTTGAGGCGTGTGGATTTTTCCGATTCTTCTCTCGCTCTTCACTAACTTTTCCTCTTGACTATTAATGGAAACTCTGCTCAATTGCTAGAATTTTCTCTCCTTTTCTAGTCAATTATGATTCCCTAATAGTTATGTGAACAACACAGTGTTGTCGTCACCGGCGAGTCTGTCGCTAACCTTGGCTTATTCTCAAGTGACGATACAGTAATACGAACGCTAGGATTTTGGCACTAAATAATGTACGGCTTAGCTCTGAGGCGGGTTACGATTTTGCCGGATTTTTACACTTGTCAATATCATCTTGACCATTCCTCTAGGCGCATCTCAAGATTATAAGTGTCTCTTCACAGTGAAAAATGTAACGTTGATTTCTTCCTTGAAGCCTACTTTACTGTACTTATAGTTTATAATTTATAGGATGTGTTATTGTAAGAAGTTGTAGCATTTATTTAATAAAGCGTGAAAAATCAAAAGAGCGTTCCAAAACTCTAAACTCAACTCGTTAAACTATGTAAAACTATCCTATTTATATGCTTTGTTGACACGTCCACCCAGTTACATGTCTTTACCAAATTATTAAATCATTCCTTATCATGCGACGCGTCCTGATTGTCGCTTTTCCAACCCAATTATTCCTACAACAGATAAGAGTTTATACTTTAGACTTTTTATTTATTAGAACACCAAATATCAGTACATTATATCTTTCCTTTATTTCTCTTCATTTGGCAGGCACATTATACATGCTACATTATCACATGCGCCGCATGCTTATATGCGTCATTCTCTGGTTTTTCCACGTCAACTTTCCCACTATTTGTTTCTACAACTACTCTAATCACGCAACAAAACATCGCGTTACGTTACTGGGCCCAATTTCCCAGGATTATAAATTGTTTCGAAAAGACATTTAAGCAAATTATTATGATTATCCCTTTTAAATGTGTTTTTTAGGCGTTAAAAGAATATGATCAATTAAAGCTCGAATATGTTATAAAATATATCTCGAGACATAATATTTCTATACATGCCATTTTTTATTACCATGTAAAGATGTTAATATTTTTATGTACTACCTTAATAATTGTATATCGTAAATTTATTATTATAATAATTTTTTGAAAATTAATATACCGTGCTTTTTTAATCACAAATGTGTAATATTATGGAATATAAGTTTACTGCCATATTAACAATTTAACCATATCTATAATACTAGTACCAAATAATTAATATTAATTTGGAACTATAGAATTACAGTATTCTTGATATAAAATTATTTTGTTGGTGAAATTGTTGTTATATTAGAACTTGAAATACGTAATAAATTATTATTGTTTTTGACCAGAAAGTTATCTTGTAAATCGGATTTCACTTTTCAAAGGTCTTTTTTAAAATTTGATGGGGTTTTTTTTTTATTTGATCAAAAACAAAGTAATAGATTTAAATTGCAAAATTCACAAAAAAAATTGTAATGTCAATATCAAACAACAAATTATCATTGTTAAACTATCTGTTAATAATTATTTTATTCTTGTTAATATTTTTGAATAAGCATTATATTTAAAGCATAAATAATTGTAATATAAGTAAAATTATTTTTAAGATAACCTGGTTTTAATTGGAACTTGATTTGAAATAAGTTTTAATATAGATTTGAATTAGATTTAATTATTTTTTTCCTTTAATTAAATGACTATTTTGAATTATCAAGAGTTTATAATAATAAAAAATTACTTTTAGAACTATTGTAAGCTTTATTATTTTACAACATTAAAAATATTTATCAATTAAATTATATTTACTGTATGATCAGTTGGACCCAGAATTTCTTAGTATTTTCCCTCTTGACATATCCATAAACAGGAATCTCAAATCCAAATACTACTTTAAGTATCTTCTCTCTAATTTCTTTAAATCCAAACAACTTTTTTCTTCCTTTTCATTAACAAGTAACAAATACTATTCAAAACTAGAAATTCAAATTCCTACTACAAATTTATACAATACTCAATTTTCAATCAAAATCCTAAGATTTAACTTTTGATTATCACTCTCGCTAGATTTATATTGGGTCAATTCAGAAATATCTCAGATCAAAAAAACCAAAACTCTTACAAAAATTGAAAGATATCAATCCAAATCTTAATATTGGGCAACTATCTTATGATAATATCCAGTTCAAGAAAAAAATCAAGATATTCCACAATTATTATAAATTTCAAAGAATTTTAAAAGATTGATTTCACAAGTTGTTCTGTCAGAAAATCCAAAAAAAATTAATAAAATTTTACTAGTCAAGGGTTTAATAGCTCATAACTTTTTCTTAGTTAACAATAATACTCTTTTAACAATTATCTATTAACTATGTCAAATCTTCTTTTTTACCAGATTTTTAAATTCCTAATTATTAAAGAGATCTTTTCAGAATTGAAATTTGATCTCATTTTCTTCTTATATTAACTTTTATAAATACAAATCTTATAATAATTAACAATTTAACCAAAACCAACTTAATTAGCAGTCAGTTAAATTCAAACAACTCTACATCAAACTCAATACAAAACTTAATAACCTTTATAACTGTTAATACAAAAGGTCTCAACAACTTTTTCAAACTCAAGACTCTTGCAAATCACATCTCAAATCCAATTATCTTATTTTGTACTGAAACAAAACTCAAACAAGAAATTACCATCTCAAGAATATTAATAATAGATTAATAATCTATAACAACTTTAATACTATAGTAAAAAACAAAATATTTTTTATTATTAAACAAAGCATCACTTTTCACATGTATCAAATTATCAATATATCTAAATACTGCTCTTTTATTTTGCTCAAATTCAAAAAAAATATCAATATTTTTATTTCAGCAGTTTACTTATAATATAACAATCTTGAAAAAAGTATTGCAATTAGATAAATTTTTCAAATAATCAAAACTGTAGCAAATAACAAATCTTACTATAAAAAAACTCTCATTTGTTTACTGCTGATTTTTTGAAAATTTCCTTTTTAGAAAATCTTCTCTCAAGAAGTGTTTTCCACTCTTTATTCTCTAAAACAAATAAGTTTTAAACCCAAAGGACATAAAGACTTCAAGGAATACTGTTGCATTAGAATGAAATCTTTGGTCAAGACCTAAGCAAGTTGGAAGTCTTCCTTAGCTCTTGGTTGCATGGGAAAAGGCCTATGGCAGCCTTTCTTCATAATTTTTTGTCTTTAAGTACCTTTACCTTTATGATAATAATAACCATTTTTCCTCTCACCTTTTACTCTCTATAACATAAACTTAATTCTAATAACACATTTAAACAAAGTTACTGGGTCTAATGTTTGTCTTAACACAACCTTTGAAAATTTATTATTTCTCTTCTTTATTTTAAAACAATATCACGTATTACTTCTTCACTATTTTACAATTCTCAAATTTACTCAAAAACTATAATCAGTTTTACCTCATCCAAAGATCTACACTCAACAAATAATCAATAAAACACTTTCACTCCTTAACAACAACACCAAACCTGTATAAACTCACTCATAACCAGTTTCTTATCAAAAATTTCTACACCTAACAACAATTTCTCTATCAAAATACTTATACACTAACAATAACAACAACAACAATCACAATTGACTGACACATATTGAATTAAAAAAGTGCATAACTGTGCCTTGCATGGGTTCCAATAATCTTCAACTAAAAAAGTATTAAAATGACACAACAAGATTGGAGCAGGCTCCATACTCGACTCACTATTATCTCAACTACATCACTAATCTACAAACTACACAACTTTTCACAATTATTGTTAACAATGGAGTTGCAACCCACAAGCAGCAATCTACCATTAAAGAAAAAAGGCAGCCTAAGTCTTATTAATGTGAATGAAAGTAAATACTTTTATTGCAAGTAGAAGTGAAATATCAGAAAGTTGTGCCCCGTAATCTAGTAGCATAAGTCAGTGCTTCTCTACTGTTACTAGAGTCACGTTCAGCTATCGAAAAGAAAGCGGTAACCTAGGTAGACACATTTGATTTGTACCTTGTAAGAGGGATTGTTAACACAAAATATAATTGTATTCAAAACTCAATACTCACTATTACCACCTTAACAATTTTTATTCCTAATTTTTTAACTATATATGGTTTTCGAAGAGTGATTAACCCTGACTTTAAATTAATATATATAGTAACTTTATATCAAAAACTACCAACTTTCAACTTTTAATACCTCTATATTCCTTCATTTACACTATGGCAATCTTGCTTATCAAATTTTTATATAGATAATTTATTTTGTCATTATATATAAATAGTTCCTTTCCTCTGGTCAAAGGTCAAACAAGTTTGGGAGTCTTGTTTGTTCTTTGGTTGTATGGGGAAAGGCCCGTGGCAGTCCTCTTTCTTAACTTTGTCTTTATACACCTCCTCCTTTACTACTTTCATGATAACCATCCTCCTTACCATCCTCAACATCACCAATATATTCCTAAAAGTATATTCAAGTAAAGTTTTGGGTTCTCCTACTTGTCTCAACCAAATCCTTCCAAACAACAATACAGACGCTTTATTGCGCCACCTCAACGACTTCAAAAATTCTCTCAAAATCAAAAACCAAAACTAGCTCAACCCCTCCAAACGATCTACACAATC
>CAJVPV010004230.1:0-10218 GCA_910591835.1 Acaulospora morrowiae | reverse complement strand
CAACTTACCTTTAGTAACGCGAACTTTGGACCGGTGAAGCGACTGACTCGCCGTTTTCCGGCCCAACAATATATATAGAATAGTAATAGTTAATATTGTAAAATAGATTAATATTAATTTACAAAGTATAATCTTATAAAGATATTTAATATAACTTGAATATAATATGTATATATATATTAATAAAGTTTTATATCTAATACTTTTTTACAATAAAAAAAATTAATAATTTAATTATTTGTTAATTATTTTATTACAAAAAAATATATCCATTTAATTATTATTATATAATATTAATTATTTAAAACTTTTAAAATTATTTTAACTTTTTAAATATAATTATGAAAAATAAGAAGTTTATATATTTTTAATAATATTATAAAAATTATTTTATATTTAATTAAAAATTATTATAATAAACTTATATTTAAAATTTTATATTGATATATCATAAATTAGTAAATTTAAAAAGTAAAAAAAAAAAAAGAAAAAATTTATAAAAACTTTTTAAAATTAATTTCTTATTATTTTGTTAATAATTAATGAATTAATATATAATATAGTATCAAGTTAAATTAAAATGAAAAAGTTATTACATAATTTATTAATATCATGAATATTATAAGAAACTTATTTTTGATCAATAGTACTGTATATAATTATCTGATTATAAAAAAAATAAATTATAAAAAATCAATATCTTTTATACAATAATATAGTTTTTATTATATTGTTGTGGGTCAGGGGTCTATCAGCAGTAATGGCGAAATCTTAGACTTCATGACACTTCGACAGGGGTATCTGATATAACAGGGGCTTAAAGGCAGAAAGAGGCATAGATTTGGCAAGTTTGTATAATTTGGATGATTTTATTGATCAAAACAGTATGATAAGTAGGTCAATTTTAATACTCTTTTATTGACTAATTTTTCCGCTCCTTCTCTTTCTACTACATTTTCTTATATTGTTTTTATACTTTTTTTTATGGCAAAAGAAAATAAAGAAAATAAAAGAAATAAAAGAAATAAAGAAATAAAAGAAATAAAGAAAATAAAAGAAATAAAAGAAATAAAAGAAACAAAAGAAATAACGAGGTTGAGGGTCAATTACCCATTTTGGCAACCTCTATAATGCGTGATCGTCATTTTTTCAATTTCTAAACCATATCATCGATCGTTGTTTCCCCGTAACAATATTAATAAATATTACAAGAAATGTTTGAAAAATAATAAATAATTTAATATTTATTATTATTATTTTCAAAAAAATAGTAGTTATTTTTTAGAAATGAATATTTAAAGAGAATATTAAATTTACATTTATTAAAAATAAATATATACAGTATAAGTTAATATTATTTGTTTTTTTTTAATATAAGAATTTAATATATGTAATTATATTAAATTAAGAAATAACAAAAAAAAAATTTTTTTTGACAAAAAATATATGGATTACGAAATGAACTACTAATGATTCAGGCTTATTAAAATTTTTTTTATACCAATATCAATAAAAAACAAAATTCCAAAATGATAAAGATGATTATAATTTATATATTTATGTTTTAATTAATATTTTATATAAAGGACTAATATACTTACAATGTCACATTCGAAAAAGATCAAATTTCTTGATAAATGTTTTTATACTCTTCTAAAATACGGTAATAGTTTTGATTATACCGTATTTTATAATATATTATATATCAAAATGTGATTGCGCGTTCACATAAATATAATGTTTATAGGTTAAACTTAGGATAAATTATTTTAATATAAAAAATGTAAACAAGAATATATCGTCAGTAATTTAACTGCCAAATTTGTAAATTTGTAACTTTGTACTACAGCAGTACGCAGTATGTAATTCACCAATGATTTCGAGTTAGCGGATTTATGTCATCCTTGGATTAACATGTATTCCGAAGATACAAGAAGGTTTATTGAAGCAGCAAAAGGTTATATACATTCTTTAGATATATATTAATGTATTTTTTTTCAAAATTGTCTTCTAATTCATTGACGATGCATGCTTGTTCTTGATTGCAGATGGTAAGCGTGCCGTATTTTGTCATGTATTTGTAAATAAGTATATATAATTAGGTACTTTTTTTTTTCTTAATGACGGTGCAGAAAGTAAGTCGAAGCAATATTCATTTTCCGTGCAATTTATATACCAAAATTTCCTTGATTTGATTACGTTTTCTAATATTAATAATTATACAGATTGTAAGTTAAATCAAATTTCTTATTATTCATTATATAATTTGTGTAAATTATATATAACTCTTAGTTGATAATGTAAATTTGTAGGGGGTGAGTTAGATAAAGTATTTTTGATGCATAAAATTATTTATTATGCAATTTTTTAATGACAATTATGTTAACGTTGCAGATGGTATGTTGTAAAGTATATTCTTGTTAATTTATTATCTACGTTTACTTTTTTTTAATCTTTTACAATAATTGTAGATAGTAAGTTACAGTATACCTGTACATTTTTGTTGTGGATTCATTTATTATTATTATTATTATTGATTATAACTGGTTATAGATAGTAAGTTGTGCTGATGTTTTTTTTTGTGGTTAATATGTAAACCAACTTAATTATGTTACTGATTTGAATATTATAATTATATACAGCGCGTAAGTTGATCTAAAAATTATTGTCAGTTGTACAAACGTATTCAAACAGGTTATTTATTTTCTCATTAAAAATTTTAGATTACATAGGAGGTAAGGTCAATCGGCATATTTTTACATTTTCCGAAAAATAAGATTGATTTTATCTATTGACAATTGTCAACTTTACAGGATGTGGGTTGAATTAAGAATAATTAACCTTTTAAATTCACATAAAGTATTTAATACCCTTTCATAATTGATCTATAGACTTCACAGGAGGTAAATTTAGTCATGTATATCTTCATTTTGGTCTTTAAATTTATAGGGATAATTAATCAATAGTCTTTATAATAAATGTTGTGTTTACAGGGAATAAGTCGAGCAAAGGTATTTCCTTTATATTCATTGTATGACCATATATTAATTTCATTATGCAAATAATTTTTTATATTATTAGAAGCCGCTGATGGTATGTTTAACCAGGAATATATTTTTGTAATTTACGTGAAATTTTTTATACTTAATAATTATTTCTTAATAGAAATTTTCGGTGGTAAGTTGGTTAAACAAATTTTTTTTACCGTGAAATAGACATTCAAATGATGAGATTCAATAACATTACAGATTGTAAGTTGGATTATGCTTATTTATTTTGTCATAGAATGTTATTCATTTTAATATTGGCAATTTTACAGTTGGTAAGTCCTTAATTGTTATTTAAATTTTCACGAAAAGTTTGTGATTTAAATTATTTCCCTTGCTTAAGAGAGGAAATTAACGTATTTCTTAGTATTACATGCTTTAACCAAAAACCATTTATCTATTACTGTTTTTTTCATTTGATATCAAAATTACAGACGGTAACTTAACCTATGAATACTCGTTTCCACGTAAGTTCTTATATAAAATTTTTTTTAGTTGACTATCTTTATTAAATGCTAATATTGATGAAACATGTTTTTGTTATGTTGGTTCGATAATAATTATCCAATCAAATATCGCAGAATGTAAGTTAAGTCAAATATGGTATCTGCTTCACTGATTCATTAAAAACATTCTTGCATCGTTACTTATTACTCAGATCATATACTGTATTTGGTCAAGCGCATTTTCGTTATTTTCAAAGTTGCTAATATACATTTCATGAATTGTTGATCATTGTAGAATGTAAGTTGGTAACTTTATTTTCTTAATTTTTGCTTTATGAATTTCATATCAGTTATTGAACTTTTATTATTTCTCGGAGTTAAGATGGTAAGTAAATATTTTTTGATACGTAAAGGCTTTAATGGTTATTAACATTAGAAAATTTGCAGACAGTGAGTATTCTTTTTTTAATGGATTGATTTTTATGTTTGATTAGAATCCTGTTAATTATCGTCAACTCTTAGAGCGTAAGTCAAGTCAGGATATACAGTATTTGTAATTGTAGAGTTATTTTTTCTATTCTGATTTTTGTAAATAATGACATTTATAGCCGGTAAGTTTGACCGAGTATACTTTCTTTTTGTATATCAAAGAAAGTAGTTAATAACGCATGTTTTTCTTATTTTGTCTTATTTTACAGGATGTGAGTTTTTTCGATTTTACAAAATTACCTATACTCTATATTTTATATAAAAATATTTTATAACGGTCTTATATTATTAAAGATTGTAAGTTGAGTGAATGTATCGTGTTTCTAATTTTATGTAAATTCCTAAAAAAATGTTTGTTATATTTATTGATGTTATAGGGCGTAAGTAGGAAAATCCATTTATCATTATTATTATGATCTTATCAAAATATGATAAAATATATTCTTATTCTTATCAATTATCATTATATAGAGTGTAGGTTAAGAAAAGATGTCATATTGTTGTGGCGTGCATAAATAATAAAATAATGAGGCTTTATCGGTTTCATAGCACGTAAGTTGAATAAGGCGTATTTATTATCTTATTATGTGAGTTTATATTAAGTTCTTGCTTGTTACAACCATCGAACTTACAGGGCGTAGGTTTAATAATATACTCTTACTTCGTATATTGTGTAAATTCATATTAAGAGTTTTAATGTATCTTGATCTCGATATTACCGATTTTAATACCGCAGTAGGTGGGTCTATAATTCGTACTCGTTATTTTTAATAGCAAATGAACTTTCTTGATTATTTTTATACTCTTTAATTTATAATGGATAAAAATTAACATACTTCATTGTATATACTGTAATGTTAAACTTGCGCTATGCGATAATGCGTTGACTATTTAACGAAATCACATATGGTAATTATTACTTGTTTATTGCTATGGAAAAATGAAATAGTCAATAATATTTGTTTTTGATGTCGGTTTTAGGAAGTATGTTTAATGAATTGAGTTATGATTTTGTATATGCTTATATGAACGCTCATTGATGATTTCAATTTTACAGAAAGTAAGTCGAATAATTGGATTACAACAAATATTCGGTGTACTTTTACATGAATCGTCATCTAATAGTTTGTTTTAATATTAAATGTAGATAGTAAGTTTCTTAAATTATACTTATTATTCTTTGTATTGATTCCTATGATAGTTCCACTATCGTCTTATTCTTTATGACTATTGATTTAAAGGGCGTAAGTGTACGATATTATGATATATGAAAGTTTCCATCATACTTATTTTTCGACTTTCTAGGAAGTATGTTTAATCGAATATTTTTTGCTTGTTTAAATTTGTACAATGTCCTGATTAATTTTTTATTTTATTTCTTATAATTTTAGTTTGTAAGTACAGTATATTGTTCTTTTTTCAATAATGCTTTGATCTATTTTTAACGATTTTTTAATAATGTAGGGGGTAAAGATGAACGAATCACTTTTCATTACCTTTTCTGTGTAAATTCTAATGTTGAAATACTTTAACATTAATTGCAGAATGTGAGTATGTGACCACTTAAGCATGTTTTCTATAGTAAATAAACCACAATCTTATTCCTTAATACGTAAAGCAGATCGTATGTTAAAACAGTATATTTTATTACTTGTGTGCTGTAAATATGCTATACTGTATGGGTCTTTAAATTTTTTTTCTAAATTTACTATGACTGCAGACCGTAAGTTAAATATCATGTTATTTTTTGCAAGCATGCGAATGTTTTTATTAATAATTTCATGTAATTTTTTTATTGAAGTTGGTGAGTCGAAACTGTGTTTAATAACCAACTATATAAAAAGTATTTATTATACATTTGTCTTCGGTAATTTGTTAACTTGGTATCATAGACGGTAAGTTAATTAATTAATTTATTTAATTATGATTCTATGATAATTACTAACAATATATTTTCTTTTACCTTGTAGATGGTAAGATAAACACATTAAATCTTGATAGTTTGCAATTAAGTTATTCCAACTATTATTATTATACTGTATCAGGAAGAACGTGTAGACAGTGTGGAAAAGGGACAGAAACTCTCCACTGGTGTCAACCTTGTAATTCTTCTAATTTTCAGAAGGAATTTCTTAATTGGACAAGCGGAAATAATTATATTGACATACTTATAAAGGAGGCACAGTTAACAGCAGCCAATAAAGACGAGGTTCTAGAATGGATTCCGTACTCAAAGTTCAAAAATGTAAAACATATTTCTAATCATATAGTTGGGGATGCTTATTCGGCTGAATGGAATGATGGTAGTATGGTTTGTTGGAATGCAGAAAGCAATCGATGGAAAAGATCTGGATTTATGGAGGTTACATTAAAATGTTTAAAAGTCACTCAAAACACATATTTAGATCAGGTGACAAATTTTTGGCATAATATTTTATAAATACTGTTAATGCGAGATTTATATACAAAAACCATAACTTATTTACATTGTATTATTATTTATGTATACATATATGTATTACACTCAGATAAGACATCATCGTGATAGTGCTTCTATTACTCCGTACTACGGGTTTACTCGACATGATGAAACGAAAGAACTTATGATCATTACTCCGCTCATATCCAATATACCGAATAAACCTACTGCCAATATATTCAATGAACATACCAGCAATGCAATATTTGGCGTTCTTACATTTATAGCACCCGAAGTGTTATGTGGAAATAAATATACGCAAGCAGCAGAAGTTTACTCATTTGGAATTATTATGGCTGAAGTGTTTTCCCGTAATCCACCTTTCCCCAATTTTCAACATGATACGGATTTAGCAATTAAAATTGTTCAGGGACTCCGACCTAAAATTCAAAGTTACTTGCCTAATTTAATAGCTGAGCTGATTAAAAAATGTTGGGATGCGGATCCATTGAGACGACCAAGAGCACACGAACTACGTGATATTTTAAGTACGTGGGCGAAATATATGGATTGTCCAAATTCCAAACTTGCTAAACAAATTCAAAAATCTGAAGAAACGATCTTAGACGCTTCGTATAATAATTCAACATATTTGTCAGATACTGATGAAGGCAAGTCATTAAAAATCCTAATATTAATAAACTTTATTAATCCAACTTTATACATATAAACTTAATTACAATTCAATAATTTCAGATTAACAAGTGCTGGATTTAGAAATATACTGACTCAAAAAGTTAGTTCATGTTTATAAATTTTTTCATTTATATCTTTAAATGATATTTTATTTAGTATTATTTATTAATAACATTATTAGAAATTAAAAAATTCAAGTTATTAAGTTTTTTTTTTTAAAAAAACATTTTCATACACAATATTTTTCTTAAAAATTTTCTTTTATAGTAATTTTTTCAAAATTAAAAACCAATTTTTTTGTCTTTCAATACCTTAAAGTCCTTCATATCTTTCTTATCTTCACAAGAGCCTCAAGAAATTTAAAGAAGTATACTGGTCATTGAGATGGGACCTCTGTCCAGAAAAAAACAAGTTTAAGAGTTTTGCTTTTTCTTTGAATTGCATGGAAAAAGATCTGTAGCAGTTACTTCTCTATAAATCTTTCTTGGGATTCTTCCTATTTTACTTCTTACTAAAATACAATTCTTATTAAATAATTTCTTGAAGAGTTGTTTTTTAACTCAAAAAATCAAACTTTACATCATTATTGTTTATATTGTTGACTTGAAGCATCACCAGTATATACAATACCTACTTTTTAATACTGCTCAGTATAATATTGTATGTTACAAAAAACCAAAAATTTTCTCTTAAAAAATTTCTTATCAAAAAATTATAATCAGTTTACTTCTGTTAATTGATTACTATCTTAAATTCAATTAATCAAATACTATCAGATATCAAAACATTTGTGTAACCAAAACAGTATACAGTAATTAATATAAATATAAATTTTTTAATATAAATTTTATAGTTGATTTGATTTGATTTAGTTTTAGTCTCTTTTATTTTTTTCTTTTCAAATTTTTCTTGTTCTAAATATTTTTTCAAGTAAATAAGTATAGCTACTTAATCTTTATTTAGTAATAATATTGTTTAAATTTTCTTTCAGTATTAATTATTTATATTATTTATAGTATTTGTAGATAGACTAGTATTTAATTCATTATATACCTTATACTCAAGAGATATTGTTTCTTTTTTAATATATATTTTATAAAATATAAAGAAATAAAGAAATAATTTTTATCTATAGAAAAAAAAATAAAGTTATTAAGTTTGCAAATACAATTTTTTTACTATATTTAATTTGTAAATCTAATAGTTTGTATATACTTTCTTTATTTTAATTATAGCTACAATTCTTTATAGCATACTATTAATAAGTTCTATATATATTTTTAATAAAAATTTTATTTCATTTTGCTAAACTCATTTTTAAAGTTTATTTATATTATGAAAAATAGTTGTGTAATCTGAGTTTTTTAAAAAGTATTTAATAAATATTCTATAAAATTTAAATCTGATAATTACAAAGGTCAATATAAAATTCGAATTTTATTATCTTTTAAATTTTTTTGAGTTTTTTTTATTAATATTTCGAGTTATTGTCATGCTGAAAAATAATATATATTTATTTATTGCAAAATATATTAAATATATGACAAAAAAACTCTCTCTTAATTGTGTTTACTTTGCTAAAAAAAATTTCTTTTATGGTAATTTTTGTTAAGAAAAAATGTTTTACTTTTTATCGCAAGTGTGCCTCAGCTTAGGAATCTAATAACCTTTAAAACAACTGGTACAGTGGAATGGGACCTCTGGTTAAAGTCTATTTAAGTTTGAGCTCTTGTTTATCCTTCAGTTGCATGAGGAAAAGCACATGGCAGTTCTCTTTTCTTATGTTCTCTTGCACCTCTCTTTCTACTTATTATAACATAAAAACCATCTATATAAATATCATTATATACACTAAGTCAAATACTTATCAAAAAACACACTAAAACAGAGTTATTGAGTCTACTGTTTGTTTTAATACAACCTTTACACACAACTTTATCATGGCGACAATTACTGTGCCATTTCAAAATTTCCAAAATTTTTTGTCCAAAAAACCAAAATAAGTTTGCCATCTAAATGATCGTTGCTCTTCAATCATCCAATCAGATTTCGTTAAAACAAAAAAGAAAAAATCAAATCTGTTCAAACAGGTTTTCCAGTTTAACAACAACAACAATTACTATAATAACAAACAAGATCACATTTACTCTTTTATCTATAATAATTAAAAAGCTAGAGAAATGGGACCACACACCTGTCCGGATGCTTTTTTGGAGAAATTATTGAGTTTCTATTTATAGATTTTAAAGTCTATTCAACTTAGTTTTAGTTTTAGTCGAAGTAATTATTTTCTTTTCATTTATCTTATATTCAAATATTTTGCAAAATTTTGTCAAGTAGGTAGGCATAGTTGCTATTCTGTTATTTGACATTTTAATATTGCTTTTAAAATTTTTTACAATATTAGTTAGATAGTAATCAAGTAAATAAGCTAACATTTAACTTGTTATATGCAATATGTACTCAAAAGATATTGTTTCTTTCTCAATATATATACTGTATATTCAATATATAATAATAAATAAAGAATAATATTTATCTACTGGAAAAACCCACCAAAAAAATTAAATATAAGATATAAAAATTCTTTTCTGATTATATCTATTTTGATAAAAAAAATTTTATAGTAATTTTAAGCAAGAAAAAATATTTTATACTCTTTATCACAAATAAATACTAGTTTAAAAACTCAAGAACCTTAAAGACAACTAGTACAATAGAATGGATTCTTTGGTCAAAGTCTATTCAAGTTTAAAAATCTTGCTTATTCTTTAGTTGTATAAAGAAAAACTTGTGACTATTCTTTTATTTTTGTTTTCTTGCCAAAAACTCTTTCCCACAACCAACAAAATTCGTAAAAATTTTCTTTTTAGGAAACCAAAAGAAAAATGGTTCTAAGGAAAGATGGCAAGCAACAGTAGCGGCCAAAGAAAGCCCAACATTATAACAACTACAACTGAATGATCCATTAGATACAAAAAAAGAGTAGGGAGAGAAAACACACCACTCAGAACACAACCATATGCAAAGAAACCTAACAATACAGTGTGAAAGGAGATTTGCATCATCACATGGACTGATGTCATGACGATCACAAATCTCTAATTTCTGAGAAATCTGA
>CAJVPV010004229.1:0-10218 GCA_910591835.1 Acaulospora morrowiae | reverse complement strand
ACTACACTTGAGAAATTGTCACACGAGTAGCAATCCCTAGATCCCCGGATCTACCGATTGATCTGTAGTGCTACCTAACGGCTCGGACCAAATACACATATCTCTTTTAAGTAGAAGACACACTCCATTGTTACATGACGAGAGGCGCGCTCAAGCAACAGACTCGCCGGATTTTCACATCAACAATATAAATTATAATCTATTATATTTTTAATAATATTTCTAATCTTATACAAATCTATATAAGTCTATTTGATTTCAATTTTTGGAATTATAATAATTGCTTTATATATATATAAATTTTGATTTTTTTTTACTTCAAATTAGATTGCATACTACTTTAGTTTATAAATCTTGGATGAAAACCAATATACAAATATATATATTAAGGCTAAACTATTTAATTCTATATAACATATTCATTAATAGTCAATGGCTTCTAAGTATAATTATAAAATAATAAAAAAATTGTTTAATTTTGAAAGACATTTTTTATTTATTATAAAATATTACAACCAGCTCTTATTAAAGATTATCATTTCTATATAATTACTATAGTTTTATAAAGATAAAAAAATTTAAAGGAAAGAGAAATATAAAGTTAAAAAGTTTATATTAAACTTTTTTAAATTAATTTCAAGTTTAACAATTAATAACTAGAACTTATTTAATTTTTATTATTCTTATTGCCAATTAAAAATATTTAAGAGTACTTTCAGAAGAGTGTTTTTTAAAACTTTATACTTAAGATTTCTTATCAAAAAATATTTAGTTTTTTATTATTAATTTCTCTTTCAAGTTGACTCTTTTGGACTTATAATTTTATTCAATTAATAAATGGTTTCAAGTTCTTTTTCTTTAACTATTTTTAGGATAATTAATAATAAAAAAGGTTTATTACTAAATTTGAGATGGATCTTTTTTCAATCTTGAAAAGAAACTAAACAAATACAAAAAGGAAAAAAAAATATTAAGATATTTTTTTATAAACAGATATCTTGTTATCTTCTTTTTTTACTTGAATCAATTGTATTATTTAATTTTATATTGTATAAAATAAAACATGTATTTTGTTTATATTTCTTATTATTTATTAATTAATCAATTCATATTTTCAATCAATTATTAATCAAGGATTTTAGTATAATTAAAAATTCAATATCAAATTAAAATAGACAAAATTCAACAAAAAAATTAGAAAAAAGTTTGGATATTTAAAGAAATAAAAAATAACTTAAAAGATAATTTAAAGTTTTAAAAATTAATCTTATTTTTTTTGAAGTTTTAATTTTTTGAAAAAAAAACAAAGAAAATATTTTTTCAACAATTTTTTTTTCTAATAAAGTATTTTTATTATTAACTTTATAAGTAGTTTTTTTTGTACTTATTTATTGAAACATATAAAATTTATTTCAATAAAAAAAAACAAGTAAGAGAAGGTTAAAGCTATGGTTTCAAAAATTAAAATTGAACAGAATTATTTAGACTCATATAAATTTAAAATACTATTAAAAATAATAATAGATTATAACTTATATATTAAATTTAATATAAATTGAAAATTTAAAATCAAATCAAATTGTTAAAATTCTTAACTAATATTAATATTATTAAAGAAAGTATATAAACTTTAAGCTTAATATTAAGTAAAAAAAATTTAAAAAAAAATTTTATTAAATAGATATTAAAGTTTTATTAATCTATAATTAATAATTAATATATTGAAATAATTTGAATAATTAACTATTGTTATTTTTTAAAAAATTAAAATTTTTAATTAATTATTTTTTTTTAATTAGAATTTAATAATATTATAAAATATATTTAAATTTTTTTTATATATTTCTATTACTAACCTGGGGATCTATAGCATAATGATTAGTGCTTTATAAGTCAGATTACAAAATATTAATTCAATCTTATATAAAGACAATATATCAGAATTTTTATAATATTTGAAGCCATAACTTGTTAAAATATTATTTTTTATAATAAATTATTTTATATGTTAATCCAATAGATATTGAAATTGAGATTTTCAAAAAAAGTATTGTGATATGACAATTATATAATAAATGTTATAATAATTATCAAAAGTTGTAAGGTATATAATGTGTTTATTTTTTTATTATTTATCATAGTACTTGATATCTCTTTCTACAAGTTTTTGGAAAGGCCTTATTCCAATTTAGTAATAAATTGCTTTGATGTTAATTATCTTAAAAAGGTAATTAAAATAGTAGTAAGTATTAATAATTAAAACAATATATTGACAGTAAATCTATAAAATAAGTTTTTTAAACATTCTCAAGTAACTTTATGAGAGATGAATATTAAATAGTATATCTATTTGCAGGTGATTGAGTTTAAAGGGATTTTTTATAAAGTTTTATTTACTAATAAATACTATTCTCAATTCTTTTTTTTCAAATTTCTTTTAATACATTTCCTAGTTAAAAATAAAGCTTAACATATAATAATGATACTAATGGCATTGTAGCATATTAGCCTTGACACAAATAGATTACAGGATGTATAGCTAATAATAACAAGCCAATATGAATGTAAAATCTGATATAGCTTAGTGATTATTTAGAATAATTCATAGGTAGTAACTTCTTGTAATATATGATATAAACATATATGAATTAAATAAAGAACACAAGACATGGCCCAGCTAGTTGAGTTAAAATATATATATATATTTCTATTACTTCTATCTTTAAATAAATATATAATATAATTATAAAACATATAAATATACAACAGATACTAATAAATAAAATACGGTAAAATAAACTTCTGCTAAAGATTTAAAAAAATTTTTTTAAAAAAAAATTTTTTTTTATAAATAATAATTGATAAATTGTAATTTGTATTTTATAAATTATAAATATATTTTAAATATATATATTTGATCAAATATTTATTATATTATAACTTTATAATTATTTGTTAGGTTTGTATTGTTGAATTTTTTTTTGAATTTAAATACCTTTTTTATATCTATATTTTTAAAATTTCTAAATTCATTTATTTGTATACTTTCTTCGATCTGATGTCTTTATTTTTTAAATATATAATAATTGTTTATTATTAATGAACTTTATTTTTTTTGCTGCTTGTTTATATTTATATTTGATTTGATTTTATGTTCATTTTTTTTTATTTATAAATCTATCTTGATAAAATTTCTGGTTATGCTATGTACAGATAATAAGATTTGTTATGGTTTCACTTAATGAAGGATTATAAAGTTTGTAGTATGCGTATACTTATACTTCCTGCTTCTTATAAAATAAAAGTAATTAAATACAGTTATATTGACTGGCCGTCAATATCCTGTTATCCCGTATATTTTCACCTTACCATCTTTTAAATTCGTGTGATTTTTGAACAGACAGATGTAATAATATTAAATATAGACAGAATAAATTATTTAACTTCCATTTCTTATGAAATCTGATGCATGCACTTGCAGATAATTAAATGTTTTTAGTCCAACTGGGAAGAATATACATGATCTCCACACAATTTTTTAGCCTTTGTGTTCCATCTAACAATATTGCTGCTGATCCTAATTCTTCGATCTTTTAAATATTAGATAGTCTGTTAAATGTAATCCACTCCATAATCTCTTCACATATAATACTTTTAGGTTGAAATTCTTTGATGCAATTATCGTTTCCACTAGTCCATCTTCGAGTGGTTTTAAAAGGATCAGACGACTGGCACCATATGAGAGAGGTGTTTAACTGTACACGCTCTCCGCATATGTTATATCCTTTAGATTAATTTTTAGCGTGTTTATCAAATCAAGCATTTTTTGCATAAGTGTGTTGCTTATTTTTGCACACACTTGTAAAATCCAAACTTTAGATGCATTCTGTTTACTGTACTGTACTGTATTAAATTAAAATAAGACATGTGGGACAATAGTAACACAATATTGTATTTTTGTAAATAAAGCTGATCACGGGTCGTGCATCGCAGATCGTCACTTTGCTCTAAAAAAGTCATCAAATAAGTCAGTCATGAACGATACTGATGATGCTATACCGATCGAAAAACCTTTTATCCCCAAGTATTTGCAAAATAGTCCTCTAGATATTTATAACAGAACGGCTGAAAGGCCTATACCATTACCTAGCAAATGGAATTTAACCGATCATGGGAGGGGTATGTGGGTGATTGAAAATCAAATGGGGATTGAATATATAGGTAATTATTGATTCGTGGTTACTATTTATGGTCGAAAAATTTTCTGAATTTCTTGTTTAATAAATTCAAGGAATTGGATTGGCCGCAGCCATAAGGTCAGACCATCCTATTCCTGAAGAGGCCGGAATTTATTATTTCGAGGTTGATATCATAGATAGTGGCCCAAGGAGGTATATATTCGGAGAAGAATTTTTCAGAATGATACTTTTAATAAGTCCTATGATATTTATTAATAGTTTAATCGGAGTTGGATTTGGAGGAAAGAATGTGAGCGTGAATATACAACCAGGTTTTCGTTTTATATCATAATAATTTTGAAATTTACTTTGTACATTATACATAAAATTATTTCAAATATGCTTTACGAGTACCTGAAAAATTCCACGGTTTACACTCACATTCCATATTCATAGGTTGGAGATCTTCATCAATCGGGTATCACGGTGACGATGGATTAGTATTTATCGAGAGAGGTTTTAGAGGAAATATATATGGACCTTTATATTGTTCAGGTGATACCATTGGATGTTGTTTGAATTATTACGATGACACCGTATTTTATACAAAGAACGGAATTAATTTAGGTTATATGAACATATTATTCCTAGATGTGAATTGTTTTCTCTGTCATTGTTTAAATATTCATTGATCTAATAGGAATCGCTAGTACTAGAATATTTACAGGAGATATGTACCCAATGGTCGGCATGAGAAATCTACCAGCGCAGGCTGAGATTAATTTCGGTTCAAGACCTTTTAAGTTTGATATTGAATACTATGCAAAGGTAATTTTATGACTTTATTTGGTTAATAAGTTTATGCACATTAGATCATAAATATTCCATCAATATTATTTTTGAAATGTATATATTTGATGCGCATTTTTAAGCCTACAAATCTGACTTGCTCTACTCATATAATATAGACAATTTTTGATAAATTCAAGATCCATAGACAAGACATTTCGGAATTTGGAGATGTTTCTTTTGGAATATCTGATTTAAAAATAACGGGATTATGATTTTCTGCTTCAAAAATTTATCTGAGAATTTTTATTAAAATGAAAAAGCTATATGTATGGCATTTCCTCTCGTTTATCATATTAGGAAGTGAAATTTGCGTTTTAAGAATTATATAGTGGTAATTTTTTTTATGGATTCTAATTGCAGAAAAATAATATTACTGTAATTTTAAGTCATTTATTTATTTATTTGAGACCAAGTTTTGGTAAATTTCTATATCAAAAGTTCATTGTTTGCCATAAATTTTATGGTGCCATGCTAACGATGTCTATTATTTTTTATTCATGGTTAAGTGATATACTTTATTAATATTTTAGCTAATTTTTTTTTATTCTTATATTCTTACGCAATAATTTAAAATTTGGGCATAAGTGTAACTCATTAAATTAATTTAATGATTAATTTAAAGCCTGATAAAAATTAATACTTTTAAGCATTTAATTACAAGGTTTAAAGGTTTGAAACATTCTTGCATATAATTAAAATAAAGAAACGTGATTTTGATTTAATAATGATATTATTATCATTATTTGATCAGTATTTCAAGTATATTTTTCAATTTAATGAAAATTTAATGTTTTCACATTTTGCAAATAAATAATTATTTTCTTGAAAAAAATTTTTTAATTATTAAAGTATTTTATGAAATTTTTATTAAATTAAAAATTTATAAAAGCATGATTTTATTTTTATAAATAGTTTTCCAACTGATTTCAATAATCAAAAAATAAAAATATTTATTAAATATTTATTTCGTTTGCGGTTTATTTAATAATTCCTATATTTTTAAAAAATTATTATGCACAAAATTATATTACATATAAACAATTTGTCGTTACCAAATAAATGATCAAAGTTCAAGTCCTATTTTGTTTTCGTGTAACATTATGCAATGCATATAATATTGAATTCATTGGAAAATTCGAGTTAAAGAGATCAAATATGTATGGTTATTGTCCCGAATGTAATAAAAAATTCACAGAATATGAATGATGCATATCATGTAATGGAATTCGCTTTCAACAAGATTTTGAAAAATGGACAAGTTGAAATAAAAAAAATTGACGAATTTATACAAAAGTCTCGGCTTCAAGCTAAGAAATGGGTTAATGTATTAGAATGGATACCGTATACACAATTTCAAGATTCAAATATATCGCTAAAGGAGGATATGGAACTGTGTATTCTGCGACATGGGAAGATGGTTTTGTCACGATATGGGATGTTCCCAATAAGAAGTGGCATAGTCCCTATCCTAATAGAAGAGTGGCATTAAAAAGCTTAGATAAGCTTAGCTCAGTTGACGATCTTATAAATGAGGTAAAGAATATTAAACCTCGTTTAACTATTGTTTTATTATTAATATAATTTATTTTAAATTTTAGATTGAGAAACATTCCATTATGTGGTATGGTAATGTCATCTCGTGTCATGGAATTACGCAACAAGCAGAATCATTATGCTACACAATTGTTTTTGATTTTCAAGAAAATGGCAGTCTCAGGAATTACTTGGACGAAAATTTTTACAAAATGAATTTAAAATTAAAATTAGTTCATAGAGACTTTCATCCTGGAAATCTTTATCAATTATCCAAATTACTTAACATGCTATACCAACAATGTTAATAATCCCAACATCCAATAACACACCATACATGACATTTTCTATTCTCCTGGACATAGTTATAATAAAGAGAAGCAAGCAGTGGATATTGATTATATATCAAGACCCTTAAGGCAAAATTATTATCACCAATCCTTTCAACATCTTCACGATTCCATATCTGTTAAACCATCCATCTAGATAGCTTATACCCACACCTAACCTAACCAAAAAAAAACAAAAAATCTCTCTATTATCCAAATTGAATTCTTCTCCAATTAAGACAAAAAGAGCCTTTCTACTTAAGTATCAGTTCACAAAGAAAAATTATCCAGATATTTGGATAAATTCATGGAATACCAAAACTCATTCCAATCAATCTTTAAGAAGGATAATAGTCTTAGAAATTTTATCTTCTAGATAGTTCTTAAAAAAGAAAGAAATTATTTCAAACACATTTCATGGAACAGAATTAAAATTATTAAAAATACTTTGGAAGACAGAAAAACTTATACTCTCAAAAATATTCATTATCCCAATTTTCGATCTATATACTACTTATCCATATTCACAGCCACCCCATTAAAAATTTTCATAACAAAAAACTCAATTACAAAATCACAAATTAAAGATCTTGATTAATAGAGTACAGTTAAACCAATTAAAAAAACTTATAATAACCAATCAAATCTCAATATAATTGTAAATAAACTCCTTCTATTGGTTACCTATACAAATAAAAACCAACCAATAGTTGTCCACCAAATTTTCTCAATAGAAATCTTTAGCAATTAAACAGTATTAACTATCAACCTAAACTTTCCCATATCAGACAATATAGAAATGGACAATACTGACAGCATATATCAGTATCAAGAAAAAAAAATATTTCTGTCCTAAGTTAATTAGAGGATCCAACCAACTCTTTCAACATTATAGTTACTGTTACTTCATGCTTCAGTACAAATTTAATCTCAAAAACCATATCTCCAATCCTATTAGTGATAGCTAAACAACTAAAGATTACTAAAAATCCCATAATCAAAAACAAGTATGATAAAGAAGCATTACATAAAAAGAGAATAAAGATGATAAGAACTAGACTACTCAGATAAAAAGAAGACAAACTGCTCCTATCCACAAATATTGAAGAATATAATATTCCAATTATGAATCCAGATGAAACAGACAACTCTATCTCTTCAGACTTTGTCAGCAAACATAATGCAATTATCTGCTGAGCATCCAAATTCTCCTCTATTAAAAAAAATCTTAAGAAACTAGTTAAACTAATTCTTGACATAGCAAACACTTCCAAAGAACTAGTCAAACAAAAACCTGTTTAGTTATCTTTATCAAAATAGAAGCCAGAGACAAAAGCTTCTTTACTTTTAATAAGTTAGAAGACCTTGATAGCACTTATCTAAAGGAATATGAAGCTCTAGAATTCAGCTTCCAAATAAACTACAAAAAAAAAACATCATCTCTCAGTTTAACCATAAGGTCAAGTACAAAATCAGACTTCTTTTAAATGCAAGTATTTTTATTGCATATCTACATTACATCAAAATTAGTTATTTGGGATTCAGATTGATTTCTTATATCCTGGAATATAAGTATAACCTCTTCTATTGCCCTAAAAATAGCAAAAAGTTAGATTACTTCCATTTAACAAGAGTGCAAAAAGGTATTTACAGAGTTTCTCCCAAACCTTTCCTTAACTCTAGAAAAAAACCCCTCCCAAATCAAAGTCAAAGTCCCATTTAGAATCCTTATTATTAACAGAAATACTATAGCAGAAATAGTCAAATCTCTGTACTCTTATTACAAATTCTCCCTTTTTCCAGAAACTTACTTCTCTATATTACTCCCTTTATCTGATAATCCTAAAGACCTCTTGAAAGGCCTTTCTCATCACTTTCCAATTAAAAAAAAAAGTAATCTCAAAAATCTGGACTTCAAAATAAGAAAGCTCAAAAGGTTCTTCACAGTTCTACCTAAGATTTCACAATTCTATTTTGATCTCCTCTCTTCCAAGATCCTACTACTACTTGACCTTGATCAATTGAATCTTGAATTTGAACAATACTTTCTACTGGACACTACAGTACATGACATAGGTCTAGTAGTATATAATCTCCAAATCAAATACTACTTCAAGTGTCTTCCACCCTATTTCTTTTAATAAAAAAATCCATTATCACACAATCCTTACTCAATTCAAGATGTTCTCTTACCACTAGACATACAAATTTTCACAATCAATAAATATAATATTCACTTATTAATTAACTATTACAAAAGAGAATTCTTCTTTTCACTTTTCCTAGATGCCTAGTGAATTCTGCCAATAATCTTTCAAACAAATAAATTCAAACTATTAGCAAATATTCAAAAAGTAGACTCATTATATAACCTTGATCAATTTATTCCTAAAGATAATGAATTTAAACAATTAATCAAAAAACTTCACAATATATACAAATTTTCAAAAGATTTCTGACAAATGATTCCAGGCTCCTTTACTATCATTATCAAAAAATCTTGCAATTATCAATCAAGTTCTAAAAGAAAGATATATCTTCTTAATCAATGTTCTCTTATATGGTGATGACCTTCTTTCAACTAATATAATGGAACTACACAAGATCTTTCTTTTTAACAAATTTCATGAATCCTTAATTATTAAAAAGACACTTCCAGAACCAAAGTTTACTCTCATTTCTTTCTTATGTTAAATTATCTATGTTTATAGACAACAACCTCACCAATAATTGTCTCTACACTTATAACTTCCCTATATAATCACATCCTAACTTATCTATCATATATTACAATACAACTTAATACTTCATTACTAACCTCTCTACTTAACCAGAACTCACACCAAATACAAACAATACAAAAAATCTTATCACACTTATCACTATTAACACAATAGGTTTCAACAATCCTGTCAAACTAAAAATCCTTGCAAATGCCACAAGTAAAAGGCCAATTATTTTCTGCACAGAAACCAAACTCAAAAGCAAAAACTTTTATTCTAAAAACATTAACGATAGATGTCTAATTTATGGAAAATCTATTAATATGGCAAAGAATAGTATTCTACTAATAATTGGAAAGAACCTGACCCCCATGTATTAAAGATCTGCAATACTTCAGAATACTATTCATCTATCATTATAAAATTCAAAGAGAAAACAAATATATTGCTCTTAGTCATACAGTGTGTAACAAAACTTTTTGGAATTTTTTATTTATTGATTACTCAATAACTACTGCATAGAAAATAATAAAAAATATATCAAAATAAAGCTGAAAATCTAGAGATTTTATTAATATATAATTAATAATTAATTCTTTCACC
>CAJVPV010004228.1:0-10218 GCA_910591835.1 Acaulospora morrowiae | reverse complement strand
GTCTGAGTTTGGTTAGTTTAATTTATACAGATCTCGCCGCAGTGATTTTCCAATAATTTTGACTCACACTGTATATCCAAACCAATATCCAGATCCATACTGTTTTAGATATAACCTATATATTGAAGATATCCAACATGTTTTCAAATATCTATTAGTATTAAAAAATATTAGTCAACTTATTAACATTATCAATAATATATTTTATCTTAATAGTAATCACAAACCAATTTTATATATCCAGCAGTTAACAAAGCTAGCATGCAGTATTATCAATAACATTTTTTTTACAACTAACTTCTTCAATTGGATTAAAGCATTAATTGAAACTCTAACTTGCCTATATAAATAATCTAAATATTTTGCTATGTTATAATAAACATCTCTTTTCTCATTAATATTAAATAAAACAATAATTATCATAACAATATAATAAAACAAATCATTAAGAACATAATTAATTTCAAACTATTCAATAATTCTCTTATAGATATATCAATTATAGTTATAGATTCATATATCCAAAATGGATTTAACTTTACTAAATATTTTTTTAAACTAATTTCAAACCATCTTAACTTTTTTTGATTCAATACTAAGTAGATAATTATAGTTGCTCAGAGTTTCTTAACAAGATATATTGTTTTAAATTTTCTTTTCAATATTAATCTAGTTACTATAGAACAAGTTAGTATTTAACTTATTGTACTGTTATATATGAAAGATGTTGTTTCTTTTATAATATATATATATTATTATTCAAATTAAATAAAAAAAAATATTTATTTACAAAAAAAAAATAATAATAATAAATTAAAAAAAATAAAATTTGGTTTTTTTTTTTTTAAAGTAGAACATGTGCAAGGCATATGATTTTTATTAATACATTTATATATTCAAACAGACACCAAGTGTCTTTACAAATTAACCAGAAATTGATTAGTACATGGATACCTGTTATGTCTCTATAGCTAATCTACAGATTAACACTATCTAGTATCTATATTGCTATAAGACTAACTACATCAACTACTTATAATTCAACTATGCATTATTTAAACATCCAAAGATATGTCCACATATAATATGGAACTTTCCATAAGAAAGAAAATCCTACCACTAGTTTAAAACCCACATAACTTATTAAGTTTATATTGTAAAGAGCAGTATAGTATGGGATATTATTATAAAAATAAATCCTAATCATTTCAATTATCTGTTATTACTGATCCTCAGGATGTGCCATTAGTGTAGCATAGCACTATCATTTTCACCACCTATAGAACTGGCATTTTTGCTTAGATTCTGATTTAATTTTGACGATTCTCATCAGATTTATTTGGTCTTAATGATTTTTGCCTAGATTGTCACATCCTGTGGCTAATAACCTTTTGTCTTTTTGGTTTATTTAAGTTCAAAAGAACACTACTCATGGGATAGATTCTCAAGCTTCAGATTGAAATAGATTAGTTTGGGATTAACTTTTTTGAATTGTATAACAAAGTTTGCCATTATTAGTTTGGATTGAGATTTTTATGAGCTTTTATCAAAGTTAGACCAGAAACCTTTCCTTGTACAATATTCTGTACTTTGATCTATTTTCAACCTGCGATTATCAGAAAGATCAGAGGTTCTATCTTTATATAGCCTAACTAAATTTGAATGTGATTAATGATTATTGGATATAACATATGTAAAATATCCAGTAAACCTATATATGAAGGTAAATATGCTTTTTGTTAACTATGGATATTGAACTAGGAACATGTATTTGATGACCTGAGAGTACTACCCACTATGCTATTGACCTACAGATCTAAAAAAAATTAAATTTGGTTTAATTTTAATATTTATATATAAAAGAAAATATTATTAATATTATTAATTATAATAATATAAAAAATAAAAATAACTATTTTTTATTATCCGTTCATTACTGATTTCTTGAAAATTTTCTTTTATGGGAATTTTTTTGAAAGAAGCACTTTTCTCTCTCTTTTTAATATGCCAACTATACTATAAGCTCAAGGACAAAAGGACTTTAAGGACTATTATTATATCAGAATGGGATCTTTGATCAAAGTCTAAGCAAATTTGTGAGTCTTGTTTGTTCTTTGATTGTATGGAAAAAGACTCGTGGCAGCCCTTCTTCTTAACTTTATCTTTATGCACCTTCTTCTTTATTATTATTATAATAACCATCCTCTTCATCATCCTTAACATCACTAATTTCTTTCTAAAAGTACATTCAAGTAGAGTTTTGGGTTCTTTTACTTGTCTTAATCAAACCCTTCTAAACAACTTAAACACAGTATGCTTTATTGCATCACTGCAATGACATCAAAATTTTTTTCAAAATCAAAAACCAAAACCAGCTTAACCCCTCCAAACAATCTATACAATTTCCAATAGCCAATCCAATTCTGATACTTAATCAAATAAGAACTAAACCAGTATTAACCTATTAGGAACAACAACAATAATAATATCATATAAAGACATATTAAAGACTTATCAAATCAAGACAAGTCTTCTGAAAATCTTTGGTACTACTAAAAAAAATATTCCCACCAACCATAACTTAGTTGTTTATGAATAGGCATAAGCTATTTATGAACCACTTCTACTGTAGTTTTACTCACATGGTGTTTTTATCATTTTAGAAGTTTTTTATACAATAGACTAGAATTAACTTAAATGAATGTTTAATGTAATGACAGGATTATTAATTAATCAATAAAGTCTTATATTTTATATTTGTTTGCAGTAAAAAAAAAAAATAAATAACTATTTTTTATTTTTTATAGCAGTTTATAAATCATATAATATATTTTTTTATATATTAATTATACTTTTTTTAAAAATATATATAGTATAATTATTATTTTATTATTTATTACTTTAATAAAAATATAATTCAAAAAATATTTAAATTACAAAAAAGTTTTATAAATAATTTTTTTTTTGATTTTATTTTTTTAAAAAAACTTTTTAATAATAAAAAATATTGGAATTATATTTTTATTTTTAATTTAAAAATTCATATTTAATTATAATATTATAAGTTACAATTATAATTATATAACTATTACAAATTATAATTATTCTAAATATAATTGAATTATATATTTTCTATTTATAATTAATTATATTATAAAAATTGATAGATATAACAAACTATTAATTTTATTAATAATATATATTTATATATAATATAAAAATAAGCAAAAATAATTTTTATTTTATTTTAATATTTTAATATTAATTATATTTTAAATAAATTAATATTTTTTTTTTCTGATAGGTAAATATTATTTCTTTATTTATTTATAGTATTGATAGATATACTAATGGAAAAAACAATATCTCTTGAATGCAAAATATATAACAAGTTAAATATTAACCTGCCTACACATTTATACTTAGCTAATATCAAAAAGAAAATTTAAAACAATATTATATATGTTAAATATAGTTAAGTAGCAGCTATGCTTACTTACTTAGAATTTTTAATTAAATGTAAATAAGATAAGAAGTAAAAAAATTTTGAAAAAAAAAAAAAAATTCTATATTTGATATTATACAAGTGAGAAATATGATAAAATTAGTTATATAGTTAAGGATATCTATTCGACATAACATTCTAATAGTTCTATTCTATTTGAGTATATTGAAGAATATACTTTTTTAGGACTCCTAATGATATCACCTACATACTAGTTCGATACTTAAATTTATTATAAAAACATATGAGTAGGTCATAACTCATATATTAAATTTACTATAGATTGGTACCATTTCGATACTAGTTTGATACTTTTCGAAGCCCTATACTTTTTCAATTGGCCAGGCTACTGTCCAAAGTATATAGTAATAAGGATGACATATCTTCTTGATAACTGATAATATATAATATAGTAGTTAATTGATTGGATAGTTATTGAATATAAGGTAAAAAATTAATTATATAATTAAGGATGCTTATTTAACATACTACTCTAGTAGTTCCAATTTGTTTAAGTATATTAAAGAATATGCTTTTTCGATTGGGCAGACTACTATCCAAAATATATAGTTATATATTCTTAATGATTGATAATATATTATAGTAGTAGTTAATTGGTTAAATAATTGTTTAAGTGTAATATGAGTTGATTAGTAGTAATAAAGGTATTGTTATAATGGATTATGAACAGACAAGTTACTTCCAGGCTGCTATTTATAACAAATAAAAATAATAATAGAATTTTTAAATACAAGTTTAGATATGATAATTATTAATTTGCAAAATTAGAATTGTATTGTTATTTTTTAACTAATAATTAATAGAATATATTTGTTGTTTTGATATTTATTAATAGAAGAAAGTCATGTAATTGAACAGATTTCCATTTTTAATATTGTTTATATTGATCTTTGGCAGGTATAATAAATGTGTTTGAATATTTGATAATGTGTGATTGGTTAAAAATAAGATGTTTATTAGTCACCAGGGGCAGACTAATTATGGTTTTTTGGAAAAAAATTTTTGAACAAGAATTTTTGATTTTTTTGTGACACAGTAAAATATATTGAGTAATAGTAAAAGTTGTTTTTTGTATATATCAATAATTCTTCAAGCCAGTGGTATAAACAAAGTTAAAATAAAAATTTGTGTTTTAAGATAAAATAGAGTCCTTTAGATTAAGAATATAAATATTTAAAAATATTTATATATTAATAAGAAGTGTTTTAATAAAAAATAAAAATGGAAAAAACCTTAAGAAAAACTTGTAAAGAAGCAATTGACATGAGTTTTTTTTCATGCAATTCAAGAGAAAAGCAAGTTCCTCAAGCTTGTTTACTTCAGATCAAAGATTTTATCTCAATATATCAGTATGCTTTTTTAGTTCCTTAAAGTTTTTGATAGTAAAAGTTAAAGAAGTGTAAAGAACTTGTGGGTATTGGAAAGTAAAAAAAATATTTTTTTCTTTAATTTTGAAAAATTATCATAAAAAAAATTTTTTAAGAAAAATGTCATATACAGAAAAGAGTTTTTTTTTTATATTCTTCATAAATTATAAATTAATATTCTTTATTATATTTATAATATAATATATTAATAATACTTGTTATTATATAAATTTAAAAAAATAATTCAAAAAACAAAAAACAAAAAAAAAACTCTTTCCATTTCACTCCAGATTGCCTAAAATTCATAGTAAAATGGCAAAGAGGATGCCTAAAGGCAGCATATAGCCATGGCAATCCACAACAACAACACCAGGAGTAAGGGCCTGGCCCTATCTAACATTTAGTTACAATAGGCAGCCAAAATAACACAAAAAACAAAGCCTAAACAGCCTCCAGTACAGTCATTAGCAGAGGGCAGTATCTCAGCCAGCTGGCTATCCACAACTGAAGACAGAGTAAATGTCACCTATAACTGGGCAAAAGACACTCATATGGAAACAAAAGAATCTCAACGGGCACTCACTTCACCTATCCCGGCTACTTTTAAGAAGTCAGATGAAAACTCAACACCCACTGAGCCAGATAGCGAAGTGGAGGAAGAAGAAACAACCGAATTCAAGCCACCCAAACTGCCTAGGCAACTGTACAGACCCCAACAGACTAGTGCATTCAGTACAGCCACTTACGCTTCAAAGCAGCTATCCAAACAGCCAATATTAACAGTATAATGGAGCAAAAACTTAATACAGTAAAGCAGGTAGTCACCCACCTTGACTCCTACATGGAAACCCAAGTGGCACAGTACCAAGGAAAAAAAATGATCATCACCTCTTTTGCTAATTAAAAAGATTTACACAAAGCATGTAAATTAATCCTACAAGAAAATAACAAAAGACATATGACAGAATAGGTCAAGATTGATCTAACTGAAGCCAAAAGCAAAACTATCTACATCTGAAATATTTCTCTAAATACCAACCAACAAGAAGTAAGACAGAAAATCATCCAATATGGAAGAATTAAAAATTTCAGAATAAATACAACAGACATGTGACAAAGCACACTAGCTGAATTTGAATTGGAAGAGGAGTACGAGAAAATAGTATAAGATGAAACATTTCATTCAAAGGAAAATTACTTAGAATTTACCCATATATCAGAACCTTTGAAATTAAAGAAGCATGAGTTAGATATGTTTTAAAGCTTACAAACCTTCCACCAGGCACCATAGGATATGACTTACGGAAGATAATTGAATCTACCAAGGCAGTATTATGCCACATTCCCCGTAACAGGAACTATATAAGAAAAAGATTTGCTTTTTTAAACTTTACCTTAGCAGAGACAAAAGAGAAAGCAAAAAATACAGAAACACAACTGGGAGAAACAACACTTTTCTGGTACGAAACCAACACAAAGTTGTGTGCCATTTGCAGTGCATCAGATCATTTAGCAAAAGATTGTAGAATCAAAGCAAAACAGCAAGAAAGGCAACAAACACTAAAGGAAAAAGCAAAAAGATACAATGGCTTATATTAAAAATACAAACCAGAGGGCACAAATCAAATCAGAAAAGTTCAAAACAAACAAATTAACAAATTAGCAAACAATGACTGAATCAGGGCCTGAGAACAATTTAACAAAGCAACAAGCCGATTTCAAAACAGAGGAATATTTGCCCAAGTCACAAGTAATGCAATGAAAGGAGTTAATAAACTCATAGTAGACAATTCAGCAGCAATGATTAACTTACAGTCATCACTAACAGAGGTACTTAAAACAGTACAAGTGATAGGGTTAGAGCTTAAACACATCAAGAAATCTATAGGTAATCTTAACCAAAGAATCAGATACTTAGAAAACTTTGCTTATTTCTACACAGCAGATGATGGAAGAAGCGATTGAAGATGGAAAAACATATTTGGAGAAAAACCAATCCCAGCCAACCACTCCTGAACCCAGAGAATTTAACTATCAAAGGAAAAGACCAGCTACAAGTCCAATAGCAAATACAAGTGACATTAGGGCCCAACAATACAATCTCAACTCCAGGATGGCAAATATAGATAACACATTCCAAATAGTAGTAGGCACACTTAATCAACTAATAGACAGTACAATAAACAATCCACCACAATCCCAAGATAATGAAGAACAATAATAAAGAACAAACTAGGCAAACCACCTCAACAAACTTATTAACAATGACAGGAACTCAATCAATTGGAACAGCAAATCTAACAAGCAATAACATACAACAATTACATACAAGACATAACACAGAACAGGCAAAAAGTATCACAAGTTTAACAGAAACAGTGAATCATCAAATACAAAACATTACTTGAAAAATTGTCACATACAATGTCAGAGGATTCAACAACCAAACTAAAAGAGACTGTTGGCTGGCATACTGTCAAGATCAAACAATCAACATTGCAATCATCACCAAAACCCAAATACAAACTGACAAACTTATGCATTGGAAATTCCAAGGATATTATACATTTTGGAGCAATAGCAGAAAAAAAACAGGAATTTTGATAATAATCAAGAAAAAAATTGTCAACTATATTGAAGAAATTAAGACTCTGAGTGGCAGAGGGATTTGCATAGATCTACAATTCAAAGGAAAGAAATATATCAATATTATCAAAGTATATATCTCATTCAGAGATAACCCAGAACACTTATTAACAATAAAATAGATACAAGAAAAAGTACTAAAAAGACAAAGTAGAGACTGGAACATCATTATAGCTGGAGATTTCAATACTCTCATGGATCCCTACATGGACAAAAACCCAGCCAGAAGAAACAAGCTATCAACATCAACAACACTATTCCTATTAGCACACCTGCAACATATAGATATATTCAAAGAAGTATGGCCAACAAGACGTAGATTCACTTGGTCTAATTTACGAGACACATATACTCGAATAGACTATATATGAATGTCCTCTGAACAAAAATAGAACTTGGTATATGCGGATATCACTACATTAAACATGCTTATACACAGTGATCATGACATTTGCACATGTGAGATCAATATCACTAAAATAGTTCAACAACAGGAGAAATGACAAAATCACTAAAAACAATTATTTTCGACTCCAAAAACACCAGCCCAGAACAATGGAAAAAATTTCAACAACAAATAGAGGAGCAAATTACAGAGCAAAACTCAAAACAAGAGATGACAGAGATGGACAGCAACAAATTATAGAACATCATATGGCATGTTATCAGCAAAGCAATGCATCAACATATTAAGAAATGGAAATATCAAAAACATTACCAAGGAAAAAAACTAGCTCCACTTGAAAAGACACAACATCATCTTTTACTTAGGAAGATCAGCATATGGGGAAATCAGCTTCTCAAAAATAAAGGTAACCCAGATATAGCTGTGCAAGCAATTTCAGAACTGATAAACAAAATAGAACAAAAATACAGAAACAATAATGACATACAAATAGATAGGCCAGCTGGAAATACAATCACAAAAGAATGACTTCATAATGTACAAGAAATATATAAGACAACAAGAAACTTATTATAAAAAGAAAACCAAGAAAAAAACAGAGCCATTATCAAATAACGAATAGAGGAAAGAATGTCCCGAATAGAACATGATTCTAAAAAAATGATCAGCACAATCCTGGGCCAGCAAAGAACATACATCACAATGAACAAACTAATAACCAAAACATCAGATATTAACATCATTACAGATCTATAAGAAATCAAAAGAAAAGTAACATCATATTATTCAAACTTTACAATAGAAACCAGAGACCTAAAACAAATAAATAAAAGAATACATATCACAACTGAATATTGATACAACATGGTATAGCCCAATAATACAATCAATATTAACAGACAAAGTCAAAGCTACTATCACCAAAGCAAAAGTAGAGTCAGCTTTTGAAAGATTCAAGCTCAACTATATCATATTAAAACATATTGGTAGTGAAGGAATCAAATAAATTATGTTAATATTTAACAGAATCTTGGAATCGATAGAAATTCCAAAGCAGTGAAACAAAATCAATATCTATTCAATTTCCAAAAGAGCAGATTGACAATATGATCTAAACTGTACAAGACCAATTGCGCTATTAGAAACAATCAAAAAAATATTTATCAAAATTATTAATAACAGAATAAGTAACATACTTATGGAACATGAAATTCTTTCACCACTTAACTGGGCAGGGCTCCAGAAGAAGATACACAAGAACCAATCAACATTCTTAACAATGTATTGGAGAAGGCGAGAGAGCTGAACAAGAAATGCTGGATCCTAAGCCAGGACATTAGTAAAGCTTATGATTCAATAAATCCAAAACTTCTGAGTAAGGCTTTACAGAGAATCAAAATTTCAATAACCATCAGTAAGATTCTAGAAAATCTAGTTAACAATAAAGAAACAAGAGTTATCACATGTCATGGTCTTATAAATAGCTTCAAACTAGCACAAGGTATAAACTAAGGAGACACAATTTTACCTTTGTTATGACGTATTTATTACAATCCACTAATCAGCAAAGTAGAAAAAGGAAATATAGGATATAGCTTTTCAGTTCAAAAACTCACAAACAACCCAAGTAAATGGAGGAAACAAGAACATAGAATCTCATCAATAACATATATGGACAACACAATCTGGCTAGCAAATTATTGAGAGCACATCACCAAAATCACCAAAATCATAGAACAATTTGCAAAACCGGCTAATTTCAGAATCAATCCAAAAAAAGTAATGCTTTTTACAATAAATAGTAAAGACACAGAAGACCTTCAATTCCAAAATCAAACAATTAAACTGGTGAAACCTAAACAAGTCCTAAGAATTCTTGGGATTTGGATTACAGCAACAGGTAATAAAAAGCATTAGCATGAACTGATTAAACAAAAGGTGAAAATAACAACACGAATTCTGAAAAGAGTCATGATTACAGACAAACAGTGTAGATAAATTCTAAATCAGGTCATGATACCAGCCATAGAATATATGCTACAAGATACAGTCCCCTCCAATAAATGAAGGACCACTTAAGAATTATTATAATTAAACAGAAATAGTTGTTATATTTTAAACTTTTTATTTTATTAATAAAAACAACTTTTATGTATTAAGTAAACTTATTCTTTATAATTATTTCTATATATTATTAAATTTTTATTATTACACTTAATGATTTTATTCTGAACAAAAATTTTTTAATTTTTTATTAAAATTTTGATACCCAT
>CAJVPV010004227.1:0-10220 GCA_910591835.1 Acaulospora morrowiae | reverse complement strand
TAAATTTCTCATATAGTTTACCGAACTTTGTAGCCTGCTCCCTGTTGTATTCTGACCAGTGGTTCCTTCTTTCCTTGATTGGGCACATGGCTGCCAGGTGTATCTCTCCATCACAAATTGCGCATAGTTTGGTGTCAATTTGTGTCCATGTGGTTTGTGTTTCCCCAATCGTGAAATTCTGTTGTGTAGCATTACTTAGATCGTCTGTATTCTCGAAACTGATGACTGCAAATCTTTTCCTTTGGTATGATCCTCTACGTGGAATGTAGCATGTTTTTGCCTTGACCTGCTGACATATGATACGTAGATCAAAGGCTGTTGTGTTAGATGGAAGGTTTGTAAGTTTTGTTGCGATTTGACCTCTTTCCTTCATTTGTGTTAGACTCCATTGTGCATCGAAGACCTTAACCATGTCGGCCTTAAAGGGAATGCTCCACATGTCTATGATTTTTTCCTTGCTGCTCTTATTCTCAAATGTAATTGTGGCTGTTTGCCACATCTACTGTGTGCTCATTGAGATGCTTGTAATCTGTCTGTATTTGGTGAAAGTTTGTTGCACTTCTATGAATCTTGCGTTCAGGGGGATATTCCATACTCTAATACTGTTTTCCCTTTTCTAGATGAGATCATGCATGGGAATGAAATCCAAATGTGTGTTTTCCAAATTGGGTAGGTCTATGGTGCATGCCTGTGCCGCCATGTGGTAGTCTTCAAATGTGGCAGTGATCAGCTCTTTGTCTTTCTTTCCTTCACTGCAGATGTTGATGAGTCCTTCAGGGCAGCCTAGTGCTCTTGTGAGGTATTGGATTTTCTTTCAGGTTGTGTCTCCGGGGAGTGCTGCTGCTTCGATTCCTACTTTGCTTCGTTGACGCCCATATCTGATGCTTCTGTCAAATGGGGAGCATGGTCTTGGTTTGCTCCATTGGTACATTGGTTGTTTTCCTTTGTCTTGAGAATTCCATGTTGTGTTTTGGTGGTCTGTCTCCATGTCTTCATCTGAGTCGTCTATTCTTGCCTATTTGTGGGAGTTGTCTGTTTCCTGAGGAGTGCTTGCCTGTCTAGTGGGGGGTTCTGTGGTTGTTCCTGCGTGGGAGTTGGAGTTTTCTTGTTCGTAGATGTTGCTCCAAAGTTCATGTATTTCGGATTCTTGTATAGTGTTCTTGAGCTCTTCTGTGGCCTTGTTTTGGTTCTCATTGTCTGATTGTTCCTTGCCTTGGGAGATTTGATTTGTGGTTGTTTTTAAAATTGTTTTGGTTTGGTCCTGTTCTGTTGTTTTCATTTTGTCGTTTTTCGCTTCGATTTGAGGTTGTTTCTTTGCTGGTTTTTGTGTCAAGTATGGTGTTGTTTCTCTGCTTTTCCGGCTGGCCGTGCCTTTAGTGAGCTTGTTGACATTGTAGTTTGGCCTGGTGAAGGCGAAGGTGCCTCTGAGAGTTCTGTTTGAACTCATTTTTCTTTCTTTTCGCTGTGTTTCCTAATTTGGTAATTGTGTGCGAGTGGGAAAGAGTGCTCTTGTTTTAAAGGGGGGGAGTTGCTGGTCCAATCTGATTGCGTAGTGATAGTCAGGCAACTGACGCTTATCACTTCCACATCCAGCCCCAGTATTAAGATCACTCACTAGCATCATGATGAGTACTCGTGGGACCCCGGACCTCCAGTGAGATTTGTAGCGCTGTGACACTTTGATGATCGGTTTCATAGTTTTAGCTATGATCATCCCTGGAATGCGTCCACAGGAATTTTGCCGTCACCAGGATTTGAACCTGTAACCTTAGTACAGAAGTACCAGGCATTTACCAGTGCGCTATAGCCCCACTGGAACATACAAGTTTAACAAATATATTCTAATAGTATATGATTAAAAACAAATAATAATTTTTTTGAAGAATATAAAATATAATTAATAATAATATAAATATACAAAGAATCAGAAAATTATCTAAGCAAACTATTTCTATTGAATTACAAAAAAATAAATATTTATTGTAATACAATAAATAATAATATCAAAAAAATAATATAATATAAAATTAAAAATACATAATATATATATATACAGTTCTGGCAAAAAAAAATTAAATTAAAAAAAACTTTTATTATAATAATAATATTTTTTTTAATCATAAAAGGACATTAGATGCAAAACTTTATTAAAGTATATATATTAATACACAGATTACATCAAATATCTTTACATTTCAAAGAACGTAAGTTAATATTAACCTATCTACGATACGACTATAAATATTCTTGTTACACTTAATGTAACTTAGATTGGTTGTAATGCTGGATGGTCAATGCCCTTCCAGAGTTGAGATAAGATCGTTAGATTGGAATAGATTGGTAGACTTAATAGATTGTGAATCTATGGTTAGTATTATATGGTCCAGCAAATTTTCTTTTATAAGAATAAATGGTTGGTGAGTATTAGTTCTGCTATGTATATTGGTTGTGGAGCGAGTCCATTTGATACCTGAGGTGGGAGAGGTATTTGCTGTTGCAGATCTTGGGAGTCAGATTAGGTCATATAGAAGCTTTAAGATTGTGTTAATTATTTTTGTGTGATTTTTTTTTTATACTTGCACTTTTAGATTTGTAATTCCACAGGCAAATTCTTCTAGGTTGGATTTCCTGTTGATTTCGATGGTTATATTTTGAGATGGTAAGGGACTTTTGTTTATAAGTTTGGTGATTTTTGAATTCAATTTCTGCTCAATTGTTATATATGCTTCGATGTTTTTGTAACATGCGAAAATATGTTCATGTGATTCAGGTGTAATTAAACATCTAAGGCATAGGTTGTCTTTGTATATCTCTGAATATCTACTGTGTAAGAGTACTCTGGTTGGAAGAGTACCACTCAAGATTTTGTGTCTGAATGCAAGTAATGAAGAGAGGCTGTATTTGTCTTTTTTGATTAATAAGTTGTTTGCTAAGATAAGGTGTTGCAATGTTTTCGTTTGTAGTGTTCGGTTCCATCTGGCTTTTACTGATGTACTATTGATAATATTGGCTATTCTATATGTTTGTTGTACTTTTTTAATCCAATTTGTGATGCTGTGACTTCAGTTGTTTTTAATTCTAGGGCTTGTTACGTAATTATCGATTTCAATTATGTTGTCTATACAAATTATTGAATCGTTTTCTAGTGTGTTGACAATATTGCTGCCTTTGTTCAAGTGCATTCTAATTTTCTTTGAACTACATAATATGTTAATACAGTCGATTATGTAGCTGTAGATTGTTTTAACTTTTCTGTTGGTATAGTTTGGTGACTGAAGGTTGATGGTCTTTGGAGTATTAATTGTTATATATGTGTTATCTTTAGTTGCTGCTAGAATTCCTGTGAGAGCTAGAAGAATATTTATTGGTTCCTTGTGTTCTGAGTAGAAAGTGAGAGCTGAATTGTTTGTTTTTGCTATTACAAATTCATTTTTTGCTTCGATGTCTATTGTATTAAAGAGTCTTTTTAGATCAAGAATCTGTTTAATATCTTCAATAGTATTTGTATTCAAGTATGGTTGATCATTAATAGATTTGTGAAAACTTATTTCAACATTGAGAAGAGCTGGCATTGTAGTTGTGGTTTGTAGTTGGGCTTGTATCTCTTCAAGTGCATTGGCCAGATATGGTTGGTTGTTTTTCTGATAGGTCCAGAGAGTCATGGCTCCTTGGACAGGGACTGAAATTTTTTCTGCTTGATCATGACACTGGCACTTACTGAGGACTTTGTTTGCATCAATTGTGTAGTAAACTTCTGTAATGAGGGGTTAATTGATATTTCAGTTGTATCTGGCTTTGAGATTTGATATGCTGGCAGAGGAGCCTTAAAGTTGTGTAGGGGCGTTTATTTACAAAAACCAGGCTGGAACAGGACCTTTGGGAGTAGGGCCCAAGTATGTATTGAACTTATGCCATGTTAGCTTGCAGTTTGACTAAAATACTAGAAGGTCGTTGCAAAATTTAATATTTTTCCTATAAAGTCCTAGTGCTTAACGAGTGATAGCTTTTCCTTTGAAGGAAAAGAAGAGGCCTAGTGAGTAATTGCCATTTGAGTCATTATATATGCAGTTAGGTAAGCAGACTGAGATTTTGTATAATTTACACCAAGCGGCTGCTTTGGTGATCCAGCTTTCTTGAAATTTTTCAAGATGGTACAGAAGACATAGCCAAATTGCCTGCCTGGCCTGTATCGATCTTATTTCTGTGTCTATAGCTGTTCTGGTCCTTGGATTGCATAGTTTCGCTATAAGGAGTTTTGATGTAGTGAGTTCTTGTCTGTCTAATAAGTTAGAGAACTTAAGTTCTGCTTGGAAGTATATGATTCTGTCTAAGATGGTTCTTCCTATTCGTAATTTTGTCTTGATAATGCTATTTGTTTTGGTTTGCAGTTTTAACAGTTCTTGTTTGGACAGTACAATTGAGTGAAGGGTGTATTCAAGTTTGCTTGGTACTATCCAATCTAGGACTTGTTTGGTTATCGGCCCATTCCAGGTTTGTCTACTGCATGCTGTAATGATTTGATTCAAGTCTTTTATAAGGACTTGCTTTGATGGGTTGTCTGTAGAGTTGCCTGAGAAGTAGTTTACAAGATATCGCAGAGATGTTTTTTGTGGCAAGGGTCTTATTGTTGCATCTAGTACTTTTAAGGAGCACTTCTCTTGTGATTATTATCACCTAGAGTTGTAATTAGGATAGTTTTGCTTGCATTACATTTGATTTCGTTAAGGGTAAGGAATGAGCAAAAGGTATCAGTGAATTGCTAGAGCTTTGGCATCGTCTCTGCTATTATCAGCATGTCATCCATATATGTAAGGATGTTGAAAGGTATTAGAGGGTGTTTTTGGTAACTCATAACCTTTGAAACCATTGGATCATAAAAGATCGTCCATAGTAGTGGTAATAGGATTTCCCCTTGATCCAATTCTTTTGCTACACTGAACTCTTCTGTCTTACCAAAGTTCGTTGCAATTGTAAGTTGCCAGTCGAAGAGAAGATTGTGAAATATGTTGATTAATTTTCTTGGAATTTTGATTCTTTAAAGGGCTGCTTCAAGACTGTTGAGATTTACTGAGTCAAAGGCTTTCGCAATGTCAAATGAGGAGATCTAGAGTTCATTGTTCAGGTTGGTGATTGCGTTAAGAGTTGAAGCTGTGATTGTTAAGGGCTCCATTGCGCTCTGCTCTGCTAGTCCAGTGAAGTTGATTTGGGACAGAATGTTGTTTTTGAGAAGGGTCGATAATACTCTTGTGTTGATAATTTTTGTAAATATCTTTCTGGTTGATTCAATATGTGAAATTGGTCTAGTGTCTGCAATGTTACGTGATCAGATGATTTTCTTGGGCAAGAGGACTATTGTTGATTTTTTCCAATTTTTTGGTATTTGTTCATTCTCAAGTATAGAGTTGTAGAGTTGTAAAAGTATTTTCTTGAAGTTTTTCTCCAAGGAGTCTATCATTTCATAGGTAATTCCTGAGAAGCCTGGTGTTTTGTTTATTGTGGTGCTGTCTAGTGCTGTCGTGAGCTCTGTGTACTTGAACACGGTTATAGATGTTTGATAGATTTCGTTTAAGATTGATTCGATTGGAGAGTATGAGTCTTTCCATGAGGAGTTTGACAGGTTAAAGTTACTGTTAACCAGTATTCTTTTGAAATGATTGATTATGATTCTCTTGATTTGATCAGGGTCATCAGTTAGGTTTCCGTTTTCGTCTTGTATAATATTGAGATTCAGCGAGGGTTTTAAGTCACCCAGGGCTTTTTTTATAAAGTTTTTTGGTTTTTCCCAAAATTTAATAACATTGTTTGTGATGGCTTTGTGGATTTGATCTGATTGTTGCTCGTTAATGTTGTGTAGTCTTTCTTTGATTAGAATTTTCCTTGCCTGGTTTAATGACTTGATAGTAACTGGTGCATCTTTGTGTATTTTTTGATGGATAAGTGTAATGTACTTTGGAAGGATAATTGTACTTGATCCTGCTGTGCCCTTCCTTTTTTTTTTAGAGATTATGTTTTTAATTCGCCTAATTATTTTGAAATAGTGGGAATAACCATACCCTTTTGCCTTGTGCAGTTGTAGTTTTATCAGGAAGAGGTTGTTTTTTGCTGCACTAGTTAGGATGCTATTGAATGTGGACCATGAGATATGGTTTGATGTGAATGATCTTAGTTCAACTTCTTCTCTAAAGTTGGATTTCTGGAGATCTGTTACTTGTTTCCAGTCAAAAAATTTTGTTTGACAGCCGGAGGCTGGCAGTTTGTATTCGAACCAGTCAAAGATGACTTGAACTTGCTTGTGGTCTGTGATAATTGAGTCTGAGTTGAAGGTTTTTGCATCTAGAACTTTGGCTCCTAGGTGGCTGATACACCAAATTTGATCAATTCTTAATGCACTAGAGCTTGTTATGTGTATGAATTCTTCTTGTTTCTTTATAGTTCCAACTATATCAATCCAATCTTGCATATGGTTATAGATTCTTCTTTTAGGATTTGTTGTTGGAGCATTTATAGCAGGTGTGCTGAGTGAATATGTATTGAAGTCTCCTGCCATTATTTGATGTGCTGGATTTTTGAATCTTCTTATGAATTTGACTAGGGACATTATTGCTATGTTTCTTTCTTCTCTTTCGTGGGGCACGTAAATGGAGGTGATAATCAGGTTGATATTTGATTTGAACTTGAGGTGAGTTGCACACCAATATTTGTTTTCAGTGAATGTTTCAAATATGTGGTTGCATAAATCTTTGCCTATAATTAGGCAGGCACCGTTTTTTGATGAGTCTGATGGTTTGTTGGCAATTATTACTTTGCTGTTTAGTTTTTTCGGGAGGTGTTTGTTTTTTGAGATTTTTGTCTCTGAACAGCACATGATAGTTCTTTTGTTCTTGAGATCTTGTACTAATGCTGTGAGTTTGCTCCTATTGTTTAGGCCTTGAACATTTAGGGTAGTGATATTGAGTAAATTTTTAATTTGCGGGAGTGTATTGTTGTTTTGAGAGAGGGGTGTTGGTAATGGGATAGTTTGTTCTACATTTGAAGTTAAAGAATAACTATGATTAGTTGGTGTGTTCATATTAGCAGATGAAAGGGACAAGATCAAAGCCAGGCTCTGGCAGATTTTCGGAAGCTATGTATTCTTCAGATAGTCTATCGAAGATGTATTTTTTATGAAGTTGGGCAATTAGTAAGGAAAGGTTTTCGTCATCGTTCAGAGGGAATCGGATTTCGGAGAGATTTTCTTCAGCTATTTTATTGAGTTCTTCTATTGAGGGGAGAGGTGGCTTAGGGGCCTGGAACCAGTCCTCTGGTATGGTACAAAACTCGTATCTTTCATAGAGTTTGCATACTATTGGCAAGAAATCATCTGAATGATAATCAATATGGTCTTCAAGTGCAATAGATTTATCTACATCCATAATCTTCACTGGAAGCTTCTTTTTATCAGTTTGCAATATGGATGGGTCAATTCACAGTGGGCCGAGAGGCAGATTAAATTTAAAGTCCTTCTCTAGGCACTTGATTAGCCACATGGCGTCTTCTTTGTTTTTTGCTAGAATAGTCATATTGAGTTTATCCAGCAGTGGGTTTGGGGAATAGGGAAGTGGTCTTTTGAATTTGTAGTAGTCCAAGGGCAAAGTTCTAAGACTGTACTCCTTTCTTAGGATACCTATAAGTTCTCTGATATCAATTGTGGTTGGATCATGTAGAAAGTAAGTTGCAAGATGTTCTGGAAGCAGTTTATATGATGCTGGGAGTGGTGTCTTTGGTGGAGGCAAGTTTAAGTAGGTCTTTGGAAGTTTTGTAGGAACTTCGTAGAACTTAGCTAGTTCTTTAATTCTTGCTGTCAGGTCTTTGAGGTTTTTTCTCTCGGTAATTGGGAAGAGGTGTTTAGTTTCCTCGTTAAGATGCTCTGGGTCTTCCGGGAGGGGAGAGAAGTCAAAGAAGTATGAGTCAGGCAGTTGTTCAAATTTATAGTGTGTTCTTAGTACGGCGACTATCAAGGAGAGATACGATTTTCTCTTGATTGGAAGTGGGCATGGAAGCCTGATATTTATATTAGGAGGGATTAACTCTGGTTTGGCTGGCAAGGATGGGAGTGGTTCGTATAAATTTTCTTTTATTAAGTCCAACAGTTCAATATAGTTTAGGCTGTCTTTATTGTCTTTAAGGAAATAGTTGCATCTGAACTCGAGAATAGGTGCTATTTCAAAGTATCTAAATTTTTTGAGATCTGTGAACCTAAGGCACACAAAAAACAAGGTTGAGTTGAGGATCCATCTGATTTTTCTTTTGATTCTTTTGTTGATATAGCCAATGTTGTTAATTTTTTTGTAGTTTTCATGCACTTTGATTTCTAGTGCTTCGTATTCGATCTGGTGGTTTCTTTTAAGTAAGTTATTCTTAATAAATGTTCTGAAGAAGATTCTATTCCTTAGAAGGATTTTGGTAAAAATTGCAAAATGGGGTTCCTGTTGGATTGAACCCTTTGGAGTAGTATTTATTTTAGTGAGTAAATCTGTCACTGCTTTGGCATTGGTGCAGCATGAAGATAGCTGCGATGCCAGATCGATGATTATATCATGTTCGCTAATGAAAGGGTTATTTGTGTTTACTGTTTGATTGTTTGGGGATCATCTATGGATAATTGAAGGTTGGGTTGCTCTCCATAAGGATTTTAGTTATTCTATTTTCTTTGGCGCTTGGTGGTGCTGTAAGAAGCAGACTTTCTGAAGAGTTATTTGCAGAAAATGAACATGGGGAGTTTATCAGGTCTCCAATTGGATTTTGCTCTTCATTTGGCTGTTCTGCCTTGTTTGATACATTTTCTCTTCTTATTTGGTCTAGGTGAGCAATAGGGATGTTGCCATGTATATTTGCTAATTCTTCTTGAACCTGGTGGTTAAATTCCAACAGTGAACCAATATTGCCTATGGAGTTTGTTTGATCCAATGATTCTATAGAGACATCATTGTCCAAACATGGGCTGGTAGGTATGATTGTGCTTCCTGATTTGTCGTGATTGTCATTGGTAGTGACTGCATGGTGGTGATTTTCCACTTGCATCATGTCACTTGGATTGTGAGGATCACTGTTGTTTGGTGGTGTAGTATTTGTTATGCTTAATATGCATGCACTTTCAAGTGCTACAGGAGGTGCATTTGCATTGCTGTTGGCTTTGACCATATTTGAAGTGCTCGTGTTAAGCTGATCATTTGATGGGGGTAAACTGTTTGGGGTTTTTTTGGGAATTTGGGATATGGGTTTTTTTCCATCCAAGTTTGTTTGAGATGTCTGTTTTTGTCTTCAAGTTCTTCGCACTGAACAGGTGTATTGGGTGAGGTGTGAGTTGGTGCATTCTGAATTTTGTCGAGACTGAATTTGCTTCTATTTTTGATTATGTTGACTTGGTTCCAGGACAGGTGAAAGGTGTAATTTAAGTTGCTGTCTAACACTTTCCTAGCGATGGTTTCCCTTATGCTTTGAGCAAGATTATTCCTTTCCTGGTATTGAAAGAAGTCATTGAGATTGTTTTGGGTGTTGCTTTTCATGTTGTTAATAGTTAGTGTTGCCATTGTATGTGAGTGTGGAGAGTTGAAGCCGGTTGACACTTGTTTGAAGACAATGAACATGATGTTTACTAGTAGAGAGTCGTTGGTGATGTTTGGATTGTTGTTGGTGGTTGGGTTTTGTAGGGGGACAATCCAATACTTGGAGAAGTCGGCTAGGGTTGGGATGAATATATTCTTTGCTGGTTCAGTGATTTGGATAGTGTTTGAGTTGCTTTCCTTATATACTACAGAAAAGAGTTGTTTGTTTGGGTTTGCTATTACAATATCTAAAAGGATATGAGGGGAGTTTGGAGGTTTGCCCTTGAGGAGCTCCCAGAAGCACTTGTTGTTTTGCTTCTCCTTTGAATTTTATCCGTTACTAAAAAAGGAAATTTTTAAGCGATACAAATTTTTGGGGAGAGAGTTTTTTTTTTTATTATAATAATAATATTATTATTAATTAAAAATAAATCTATTAGTATTGTAAAATAATAAAAATATTTTTTTATTATTAATAGAATTTTATATGATTTTATATGAGTTTTTGAGTTTTTAATTTAATTTTTTATTAAGTCTAGATATTAAAAAGTCCATATAATTGAAATTTTATTAAATATTCTAAAAAAAAATTTTATAGAAAAATTTTATAATTCTATAAAATTATAATAAAGAATA
>CAJVPV010004226.1:0-10224 GCA_910591835.1 Acaulospora morrowiae | reverse complement strand
GTTTGTCCTTAAGGACTGAAACCTGAATGAAAAGACTCCTTTTGCTATTATCTTCTGAAAATTCTATTTGAAAGATAAATAAAATTGGAGAATCTGGTCTGGTAACATTCATGATAGGAATTAACCATCTGGAAGAATAATCTTTAAGCACGGGAATTGTCGAAGTTCTAGAAGGTTCTGTAAGAATGATTTCTTTGTTTTGATTTTGATAAATTATTAACACGTAGCACCTTGTTCTATCTACCAGGATAACATCCAGTAGAAGATTGTGATTGGGATTCATTATTGTTACATTGTTATTTGATTTATTTTCCGTTATTGTAATTGGGTTTTGTTTGGACATTATTACTTGTTACATGTTTGACACGTGGTTATTTGGATTTGAGTTGTTGTTTGTTGTGACGTATAGTTGTTTACATGTGGTTATTTATATGTTGCTGTTTTATATGTAGTTTCTTGCATATGTTTGTTTATCTAAGATTGTGCTTCAGTTTTGTCGCGTGTTCGTGTTGTTTACTTGTTTACTATTGGAAGTACTTTTGGAGTACGTGTTCATGGTACATTGGAATTGGAGGGGATAAGCTGGTTTTGGTTTTTTTGGTTTTTATGAATTGAGGGTATGTACGATAGGATTTTTTCTTTTTATCTCTGTATAGTTGATGGAAAGTCTGGCATCCTTCTAGCTCAAGGAAGGTGGCGAGGTTGTCTGATTTATCGGATGAGATCTGGCCTTCCTTGAGTTTCTGCAGTGTCTAGAGGAGGTGTCTAACCTGGCACACGACTGGCTGTAGTGGTGGCAAGGATGCTGGCTTCCTGAGACCTTACTGTGAATCAGGAAGCTTGGTTTTTATCTTCCTCTTTTGCAAGAAGAAGATAATTTAGGTTGATCACTTGTTATCTATAAATTGATGGAGTTAGTGTTGTTGTAATGTTTGCACTGATATACCTGAATAAAGTTGTTTCTTGAGGTTTGGAATACTTGGAAGAGAAAAACTTGGTGAAATTTTTCCTTCTTGAAAAGATTTCCTAATAAGGAAATTGATGATTGATGGGAAAGAGTTTTTTTATATTATGGCTTCTTACTTTGCTTCAGTTTGTTATTGTAGAAGATAATACTGTTTCTAATAAATTACTTGTGATAATATTACTAGTATTGCTGTTTTCATGGCTAATTAAGCTGCTAGTTTTATCGTTAATATATTGAAAATTAAAATTGTCAGAAAAATTTTCATGTTCCATTTTTAAAAAATTGTTAAAAAAGTTATTGATAAAAAGCCAAACAATAACTGTTAGAATAAAAAAAATATTAACATTAAACAAACTTGCTGAAATATAAAGAAACAATAAAAACAGTAAAAGTAAAATCGTCAAAAAATTTTGATTTATAATCCTACATCATGAAAAAATGAAGCAAAGTCAAACTGTGAAAATTTATGATTGTTTTATTTTATTACTTTATATATTTTATTTTAATTTAATTTTTCTATTTTTGTTTCTATTAAATATAAAATATAAAAAATCAAAATCGGTTTTGATTCAAACCGAAACTGATCTGATCTGATCCAATCAGTTTATAAAATTTTAAAACCGATTCAATCCAATTTTATCAGTTTAAAAATTTTAAAAACCAAACCGATCTGAACCAAAACTGATTCGCAGATCAATTGGTTTTCAGTTTAAAACTTTGATCCCTACTTACAACTATACTGTTATTCACAGAGCAGGAAGAAAACATAACAATACTAATGTCATGTCATGCATGTATGAAACATAAGAATCTATTTATATGCTCCAAGAAGAAGATAATAATTAAAACTCTGATTATAGTTTTGCAATTGCTAATTTTGTTAAATCTTATAATTCTTATTAAGAAGAATCACTTTACAAAGTCGAATGGTTCATTGCAAAAAGATACTGCCTTATCTGCAAGGAAAGAACTGAAGATCATCATACTCATACCTTCTGCAACTGGTATAAGAAATTATCTAATTGAAACATATATTTTTTTAAAGATGAATGCACCTGTAAAAAAAAACAAAGAGCAGATGATATCCAATTGATGATAATCCAATCCACTTAAATTATCTTAGATGAGGTTTGTCCCTACCCTTTCCTAAAGAGAAAATTTTAATATCCACTTTGTAATTACAACTTTCATCAAATTCCAAGAACAAGATTAGGTGATAAAGAATTTGAAGAACAAGTCCAATTGTCTGACAATTACTGGTGGTTACCTAAACTTGAACAACCTTTCAAATGATATAGAAAAGAATTCAATAATTATTCTGAAAATTATTTTTGTAATTCAGTCTGGTGAATGGATACCAATCCTGTCACTTACTATTAAAACCTTTTTGAAGAAACAATCAAAGAAATCTGACATAAAACAATTTGTGTCCTGGTATCCAAACTTTAACAATATGGAAACACAACAATTTTACCAATTAAAAAATTATATTTTTAATAACAAACTGTCAACTAACATAGATAACAATCAACAAAAACATTTACAATTACAAAGCAAATTTTTTGAAGTTAAAAACAATCAATTTTACAAGAAAAACTGAAGAAGAAAAACCCAAAACCAACTATTCAAAGTCATTCAAAAACATGAAATCGAAGCAATACTTTATTTGATACACAATCATCCTACTGGTGCATATTTGAGAATTGACAAAACCTTTGAAAAAATTTGTGATCAATAATACTGGCTGCAGATATTTGAAAATATTAAAAACTACATCTGATCATGTAATCAATATCAAAAACATGGAAAATACAGAACACCATATCCTTGTATTTCATTTCTATTGGAAAATCCTTTTTCAAAATTGGAATAAACATTGTAAGACCTTTATCAATCACCAAACAAGAAAGCAAGTATATTGTCATTGCAACAGATTACTTCATCAAATGGCCTGAAACAAAAATAATCTCTGAAGCTATTGGAAAATATGTAGCAGAATTCATTTATCAAGTTATTATCTGTGTATATGAATGTCCAAAACAAATCCTGTCTGATAGAGGAACTCATTTTCAAAATAAAATAGTAGATTGATTATATAAACAATTTGAGATAAAACATTTATTATATACATTATATTATCCTCAAACCAATGGATTGGTTGAACGATTTAACAGAACTTTGTATAAATTACTTACAAAGTTAACTAAAGGCAAAGAAAATTGGGATGAACACATTTTGCTAGTACTTTTGCCTATAGAACATTAAAACAATTTTCTATGAAAATAATACCATTTTATTTACTGTATGAATAAAAATTTCAAATTTTTACAACAAACATAAATAAAATATTGCAATCAACAATTCTTGATCAATTGTATACTTTATTAAAAGAACTTCCATAACAACAGAAACAAGCAAGAAGAAATATTCATAAGAAACAACAAAGACAAAAATGAAGGTTTGACCAAAAAGTAACAAAGTACAAGAAATTCAAAATCAGAGATAAAGTGCTAATATATGATGCTGTCAAAGACAAACACTTTACAAAAAAACTGAAACTAAAATGGAAAGGACCTTTTTATATTCATGATGTCTTGCCCAATGATGTCTTCAAGCTTAGAATGATAGAAGAAAAAGTTCTTATTGTATCTATTAATCTTTTTTTCTTGAAACCATATTTTGACCGATTAGCATGAAAACCTAGCATATATATACAGGAAGAAGCATCCTTTAGCTACTGAAGAGTTCAGTATCCAGGTTATGCAATGTGGATGCAGATGCTTAAGTAATCCAATTCTCTACTTGTACCAAATTCAGCACAAGTATTATGGAACCCTTAAATAAAAAAAAAGATCTGAAGAAACTAGAGAAACAAATGAAAGATGCAGTGTAATGGAAGTAGCCCACAGAGCACTCCCTGTCCATTACAGCCAGTCCACAAAGCATACTCAGTGACTACTACATCTTCCACAATGAATCCGCAAACTTTGAAGAATAAGATACAAGAAAAACAAAATAAGAAGCAAACCTCTAATTAAACAAGAAAGAAGAAAAAGGCTTGTCAAAAGGAGCAAGTGCAGAATTTTTTAGCAGGCGAAAAAGGCCTTCCAGATGAGATACTCTGTTTCTCAAGTTCAAGTTCTCTAACTCCAACTTTTTATTGATGTTGTAAAGGGAGCATGCATCCTGAAGTATTTTCAATTCTTTTCTTAATCTTTTCACCTCTGGTTTCAAAGCCCTAAACCTTTCTCCTTGATGAACTTGACCTTTCAAGACTCTGATCTTTTCTTGAAGCAACACAATTGTCTTCCAGGATGGATTCCTGAAACCAGAGTAAGTTAGAAAAGCATTTCTTGACAAACGATTTTCTCTTGGCATTTTTAGAAAATTTTTGAATTAAAAATTATCTGCCAAACAATTTTCAAGAAGGCCTTAAATACACAACATAATAGAATCTCAAAAATATTCACAAAAATCTATAAAAAGGACAGCTGCTCCAAACAACATACTCCTTTTTCAAATTTGAACATTTCCAACATGCAACTAATAATTCCCATGACTGCCTATACTATTTTGGTCAAAGATCTTCTACAAAACACTCCTGAAAATGTAAATGTTGCACCAGTCCCTTATGATCTTCTACAAACTATCAAAATACAACTTTTGAATACCTATCAGAAGTTATAAAAAGCATTATAAAGAAGAAACAGAATTTTCACACTTGTATATGCTTATTATTTAGAATAATTAATGGAAAATATCTCTTGCAGAAGACAACGTACATATTTAAAATCACATTTCACAGAATACTATTCTAAGGTTGCCATTCATATATATATCATTTTTGAGAAAGTAGGAATTAATTAGATCTATAGAATCTGATTCATCATTCTATGCCTAATTTATCATCTGTCACACTCTAATTATATCTCTTTAACACAAAATTAATTCATAGAACTCATAACCTGTTAGAAGAGAATTGTTATATCTGATTTTTACCCAAGATTTTTACTATCTCTTATCTGATTTTCATTAACATTTATTCTTGAAATATTGCCCCTTTTAAAATAATTCTTGTATTACTATTCTTGTTATTATTTAACACTGTGCTTTTCATACTATTGTTGCTCTAGAATATTTCTTATTTTATTTAATTATCTTTATTCTTGTATCTTTGCCAGTGCATTTGTTTCTATGTTAACATATACAGATAACTGTTCTGACAAATATAATACTTCTTTTATATCTTTATTATTTCTTATAATATATATTTATTATGTACAAAAATATTATATCTAAAACATATATATAAAGACCCCAATTTTGCTTAGGAATTGATAGGCTTGAACTTATATTTTATCAAATAAATATCTTGATCTTTACAAAAACAAATCATTTTTGCCTCTTTCACCTGACCTCATACACCTCAGAATTGTACTAATTTGTATATCTCTAGGAACTTTAGCACACCACATTGGCCCTGTCTATCTAAAGTGCCTCCCTGCTACTAGTTCTTTGTCTTTATCTTTCTCCTGAAATAAAAACAATATATGACTAGTTAATTTAATAGTGTGTCAAAAAAATAAAAAGTAAAACTAATATAAAACAAAAAAAATAACAATGTAATAAATACTGTTTTTGCGATTAATATAAAAATATATTAAAATTTTTTATTTCTTTTTTGATATTTTTTATACTTTCTAAATTGTTCTATGGAAAATAATGTAAATAATTGATATTTGTAAATAATTTTTAAAGGAACAGAATGATTAGGGCTCCTAACGATACCCCTTCGATACTACTTTAATACTTAAATTTACTATAAAAACATATAAGTAGGTTATAATCCATATATTAAATTTACTATAGATCAGTACTATTTAGATACCAGTTTGATACCAGTTCAGTACTTTTCAGAGCTCTAAGAATGATATATAATAAAAGAAAATTACTTATTTTAGTTAAATATAATGTCTTACATATTATATTTTTAAAATAAACTTTATGCATCTGTTATGCAAATTCTACCAACTTTATCAATTGACTTGCCATTATACTCTCACATAGGATTCTTAATGATATTACTTTAATATTAGTTTGATATCAGTTTAATATTTAAATTTACTATAAATTCATATGAATAGGTCACAACCTACAGTATATATGAAATTTACTATAGATCAATACCATTTCAATACTATTTTTTAAAAGTAAACAGTCCATATTGTATAAATCTAGGTTATCATAGGCTAGATTTTGCTTATATTATTTATTATTTTTAATAAGAATGTTGTAATCTACATATACTGTATTATTAGATAACTGAATAAATTAAAAACATTCATTAAATAACACGAGAATACGCAAACTCATAATTATATCTCAATATTACGTGTACAATTCACTATCTTTCTTATAATAATAGACTTACTTTTTTTTTATTCTTCGAAAGAAATGCATTTCTTTTTAATGGAAAACTTTGAAAAATTTCAACATTTTTATAATGCCTGCTTGTTTATTAAAAGATAACACAGGTTATATTAAACAGTCTCTCTAGAACATCAAAAGCTATACTAGATTCTTCTGAATCGGATGTAGAAACATATAGAACACGATCAATCAAATAAATAACGTGAAGAACTTTATGCTTATAATCGATAATGACTATACTCTCAGAGCAAAACTATAAAATAAATAAAAAATGTGTTATCGTTTAAAAGAACATAAAAACCAGGATATTAACTTTTATTCTTCGTCTTTTTAAGTCTAAATCAGAGGTTTAACAACTTAAATGAAATTTTATTTTAAGACTACCTTTTATTCTACAGAAGTGAATGCATTGAGTTTAACAAATAATTAATTACATATTGACAAATTGCGTTTGAAAAACATACACGTTTACATTTCAAGTGTGTTTTTCATTTAAATATTCTTTAAAGCTAATTTTTATTGCGACAGTAGTTTCCATATATACTAAAATAAAATAAGAAAATAATAACAACAATTAATTAATAAAGGAATCAAACTAAAGTATCTAATGATCTAAAAGAAATTTTTATAAAGACATGGTGCTAAACCTTGCTGAGTCATATTGCCTAAACATCCCTTTCAACAAATTTCAAACTTTGCATTTAATCAAATATAAATTCCAATATATCTCTGAATCAAAGAACTGTTTACATTTAAAACGAATCTTGAAAGGGTTTTTATAATTTTTCATAAACGAACGGTGAGTTCAAAAGTCAAATTTATTGACTTCTATCCTGCTTTCATAAACTCATTGGCATTCCATGAAATTATCCATATGATACGACATTCATATTCATTCGAGTTTTATACTTCTATTATATTTTTTAAAAAAATAAAGGATAAGATTTTTATTAACGGCATTAATTTCTAAAGACAAAATATAACTCGAGTAAAATTTAAAATATACTGGTATTCATACAGTTACATCTGTTTCTGATTTCCACGCGTGAGCGTACTTATTGTTATAAATAATTAACACGTGTATTTCAAGGCATCTGTAGTCAAATGGACACTAATGGGAAAAAATTATAAAATAAATAACTAAAATGTCAATGTACCCCATAGCTTGATCTCTGATAATTTGCAGACTGCAGCACAATCATGAAAGGAGGTAATGTTTAATACAATTTACGCATAACTCACGTTTACTTGATTTAACAATTCCTAACGGTATGCAATTATGGTTGCAGGGTTATGCCTTCAAATTATAGGATGTCTAATTCTCCAAGTTTGTAATTCTTACATCTTTTGGTCCTCTGTTGCAAGTGGTATATTCTTCAAATTCAATTTCAACCGACGATATATCTTTCAACTTTTATGAGTTAAAAAGTAAGAAAGTGTATAGCATATTGTGGAAAGGTAAAGTCACGTATTGGAATGCAGAGAATGAAATAATATCACGTTAATAAATTAGGAAATCAGGTCATTTATAATGGTACTGTATGTCTAAATGCAACGTTATATTATATAATGATACAAGGTTTTTTTTTTTTTTTAACGCGAATTTTCAAAGTAAACAACGAACCGGCGTGTTTCCAGATCCGTTAAACCATATAAAAATGGCAACCTTTTCCCTTCCTCTAATCAGTTTAATCGTTATATTGGTTTGTTTATTTTACTGCCTGATTGGTTGCTCTATACTACCAAATATCCTTCCCTCCCCTTCCCGCTAGAGTTTTAATACTCTCAAAATAAAATGTTCAATTTTCCGTTTGTAAAGCCATGCTCATTTGGCTTCTCGTTTTTATATATGGATAATTATTTTTGAAGGCGATAAAAATAATGGATGTGTTTTTTCGATTCTATTTTTAAACAATTCGTATACGATGTAATTTTAGGGAGCACCTTCAAAAATAATTACCCACATAAAAAATTCGAGAGTAACATTGTCGAGTGACAATGTAAGCGGCCTGTTGCGTTACTATTATTATTATTTATAAAAGGGGTGCAAATAAAGGGATAAAAGGGGATGGAAGAAAATTATCTACGTGATTTTTTTGCGGAACCCTATGATGTAATTCAATACTGTATTACTCGTCTAATCATTAGACGTGAGCGATCGTAGAAATTATACTTGCTTGGTCAATCAAATTCGAACAATAGCAGTTAAATTGTTTTAATAGTAAATTAATATTTATTTATAATAAATTTACAACTTACAATATAAATAAAGCATCACATATTAAGTCTATTTGATTACTAAAGATTTCGAAAAAAACCGACCTAAGCTTGATTAAAATAAACCTCCGAGTCTTAATAGGCACCTCTTTGCTTTAAGAGACGTAAATTCATTGAACCTAAACCATTCACGTCTTGAGTAAATGCTTTAGAAACCCATAATATATTTTGACTTGAAGTCCAATGTAAAGTGACTTGAGATGTTTTATTATCTATTCTTTTTACATGCCACAAACGAATGACTTTATCATCGCCACCTGTTAATAGAAAGTCTCCCGCTTTTGTATTCTTCCAATCAAGACTATCACCTGTTCCGGGAAGATATATAATAGCTAGGCAGTTACCAGATGTCGTAGACCACAGCCGCACCGTATTGTCCCAGCTGCTCGATGCCAATTGGGTGCTATCAGGTGAGAAGGTCACATTCCAAACGATATTAATATGTCCTTCTAGAATGCGTAGATTCTGTCCTAAATTCTCAATAGGCCACAGCCGCACCGTATTGTCTGAACTGCCCGATGCCAGTTGGGTACCATCAGGTGAAAAGGTCACACTATTGATACTATTAGTATGTCCTTCTAGAACGCGTGGATTCAGATCTAAATTCTCGAGAGACCACAGCCGTACCGTCTTATCATGACTGCACGATGCCAGTTGGGTACCATCAGGTGAGAAGGTCACACTCCTAACCCAATCTGTATGTCCTTTTAGAATGCGTGGATTAGGATCTAAATTTTCAAGTGACCACAGCCGCACCGTATTGTCATCACCTCCCGACGCCAGTTGGGTGCCATCAGGTGAGAAGGTCACACTATTAACCCAATCAGTATGTCCTTCTAGAATGCGTGGATTCATATTCAAATTCTCGAGATACCACAGACGCACCGTATTGTCATAACTGCCCGATGCCAGTTGGGTGCCATCAGGTAAGAAGGTCACACTATTAACTCGGCTAGTATGTCCTAGAATGTATGGATTCAGGTCTAAATTCTTGAGAGACCACAGACGCACCGTATTGTCTGAGCTGCCCGACGCCAGTTGGGTTCCATCAGGTGAGAAGGTCACACTCCAAACGTTATTATTATGTCCTTCTAGAATGCGTGGATTCAGATCTAAATTCTCGAGAGACCACAACCGCACCGTCTTGTCATCACTGCCCGATGCCAGTTGGGTACCATCAGGTGAGAAGGTCGCACTATTAACCCAATTAGTATGTCCTTCTAGAATGCGTGGATTGATATCCAAATTCTCGAGAGACCACAGACGCACTGTATTGTCTGAGCTGCCCGACGCCAGTTGGGTGCCATCAGGTGAGAAAGTCACACTCCAAACGTTATTAGTATGTCCTTCTAGAATGCGTGGATTTACATATAAATTCTCGAGAGACCACAGCCGTACCGTCTTGTCATCACTGCACGATGCCAATTGGGTGCCATCAGGTGAGAAAGTCACACTATTAACACCATAAGTATGTCCTTCTAGAATGCGTGGATTCATATCTAAATTCTCGAGAGACCACAGCCGCACTTTTTTATCATCACTGCACGATG
>CAJVPV010004225.1:0-10226 GCA_910591835.1 Acaulospora morrowiae | reverse complement strand
CATACACCTCAGAACTGTACTAATTTGTACGCCTCTAGGAACTTTAGCATACCACATTGGTCCTGTCCATCTAAAGTATCTCCCTGCTACTAGTTCTCCGTCTTTATCTTTCTTCTAAGGTAAAAACGATATATGACAATGGATGACACAATATAGATAACTAGATCTCAAAAAAACATAGAACTGATTCTTAAAAGAGCTAAATATTTTTATGCAGCAAACGACTTTTAAATTAATGGCAACAAATTGGTTCTTATTATAATAAATAGTAACAACAAAGATTCAAATATAATTTATTTAGGAATTAAACAAGAAGAAGTCAAAGAACTGGACCACAGAAGCCATACAAGATTTTTTGACATATGGTTAGACAATAAAGACCAAACAAAAGACACCATTGATAAAATATAACAAGAAATTCAAGGAATCCTATCAAATTTGGAAAAAAAGTTAATAACGGACAAGCATGTGGAATATATTATTAACAAAGTCCTAATATCAAAAATAGAATACAGAATACAATACAGTTTAATCAACTTTTACACAGCCAATCATCTCTCAGCACAATTTAAAAAAGTACTTAGAAGAGTAGCCCATATAACAGAAACAATTTCTAACTCTGTGATACACCACAAACTCTTTTACAAAATCAAAAGTATAGAGGAGATATAGTTAAAGAACCAAATTACCAACTTCATATACAGATTGAACAACCACAACCACTTATGTAAATTGACATTAATTAGACTTAAACAAGCACAAATACAACATTGGGAGCCAACAAATCTTTTCACTGAAAATATTGTTAACAATAATTACAAAAGAAATCTCTCAGCACAAATACTCAAGGCAGCAAACAAAATAGGAATTATGTTTTCAGACTCTCAATGGACAAATATATTTTAATGAAAAGGAGGACATATAATGATCAAAACCCTTCTAAATAGTCTCTTCTCTTATAGAAAAGCAACAAAGTCCTTAAGAAAACACAACATTATATTTGTAAATTAGCTAATAAACAAGAAATACAATATACTCCTAAACTGGAAAATACTATAATTCCTAAAAAATCAAGGACAAAGACCTACATCAACATGGTATCAATCGATAAAAAAAATATTAGCAAATAACTATAGTGTTCTCAAGAAAAAATAGTTGGGATACGATTGGATATCCCAAAATAAACTACTTTTTATACTCAATGAAAACATAGACCACAGAAAATGAAACTGGCAAGTAAGTACAAATAATAACAAAGATCAGAAACTGGTCTGGTTCAGAAGTAGAAACACACAAGCAACAAAAATGATCGAAACACAGAATACTTTCAGATTGAAGTGGGAAAAAATCTAAATACAACCAAGTTCACAAAGGTTGAAGCTAATCAAGAACAAGCCAACAAAAACTCTGCACTTGCTATTAACTGGATAAACAAGATTGCCAAATACAGAAAAAGCAAAGAGTCAATAATACCAATCAAAACACATATTTTGAAAAGTCAGGCCAAAACAAAATTGAAAGAACTTTGCTTAAAAAATACAAACATATCCAAATTCCAATACATTGAGATAGAAGACCATGGCATACAGATAATTCAAGACAACATAAAGTCAGAAGAATACTGAAAATGGCTATATACAAAATATAGACTCAATATGAATCAGAACAAAGAAAACACTTATCAATTCTATACAGATGAAATTATGAGCAAAACAGCAGATCAGTCCATAAAGATGGGAGTAGCATGGCTTCAAACAGAAGGACCAAATCCAGAAAAAATGTTCCAAGCAGGAGTTGGTAGTTGGTTCTCTTCAACAAGAGCAGAACTAGTAGCAATTCTCCTAGTAGTGATAACTATACCAAACAATAGAAGGGTGGAAATCAAAACAAATAGTGCCAACTGTATTAATACCTTTACAAAGTTAAGCAAACTTCATTCTAAAGAGATACTAAGAAAACAAATAAAAATACCAAACTGGCAGCTATGGTTACTGTAAGACTAATGAACACAATTATAAGGAAAAGAATCCAACTGAAACTCATCAAAGTCAAAGCCCATAGCAAAGATGTACTAAATGACCAAGCAGATCAATTAGCTAAAGCAGCAAAAGAAGAGTCAGTAATCGTATGGAAATCATTGTCAACAATAATTCCAATCATAGTATTAGAATGGAACAAGATTTCTATAAACATCTTAATTAGAGAATTCATTAAAGATATCAATATGAGAGAGATCCTAATACAATGGGCATCACTTAACAGAATACAACAGAGATGGAAAGAGAAGATAGCAAATTATGACAAAATCGATTGAAGAGGTTTTTGGTAACATAATAATAACAAAGTATCACTAACTACCTCATTCAAACAGATGAAAGAAAGAACATTCAAAATCAAGCTCTTATACAATGAACTGCCAATCCTGAACAATCTAGTCAAGCGAAACACTCAAAAACTAGTAGCAAATATCAAATGTGTCTTTTGTCTAGATCATGAAGAAATAGTAGATTACTTGGCAACTTGCAACAAACTTCAAAAAGAAAAAGACAGAATATAGGAAAATATTCTTAACAAGCTGTATGCATCTTGGATCACAAAGCACATTAACAAAGACAAGAAGAAAGCCAAATGGAATCTAACATCAATTTATAGAATAATGGAAAGATGGAGAGTCAAAAAATTGTCTTTAGCAAAAGAATTAATAAACATTAGTATGGGACTGTAAACAAAAGAAGAAACATTAGAATGGATTCAGATATGTCACACATTCAATATACAGTATATAAAGCAGTAGCTCAAAAGATCTTAAACAAGATATCTCAAGGTTGGAGTAATAAGTTTTGTCAACAAATCTGAAATACAAGATGTGAAAAAATCTATGACTGGAAAAAAGCACATGACAAAGAAAAAAAAAAAGAGACAGATTACAACTCGAGGATATCAAGGGAAGCCTTCAAGTCCAAGAAGAAATACAGATTATAGGAAAAGAAAAAGGAGACAATAGCAATATCAGCAGATACAAGTCCAGCAACCAAAAGTAACAATATTTCAGAAATCTTTACACAGACCTTATAGAACAAGATAAAGGAGAAAACCAAATGGTTAGGAATGTAAAGTAATCAAGATTTTGTCAAGGTGAACTGTAGTGATGAACTGCAAGCAATAAACTCAAATCCTCTTAGGAACAGAGGAAATAAGTGAGCAACATTATTCATTTTCAAGATCATACTTAGAGATTAACAATCAGAGACGGTTATTCAAGTATTAGCTTAGTTTATGAATAAAAGTTTCACACTTGTATGTTTTCAACTCCAATGATTAAATAAATATAATAAATACTTGTTTGATTATGGAAAAAAAAAAAAAAAAAGTAAAATTTGTTATTTAAATGGCTAAAAATACTAAAAATATTTAATAGGCTATTTTAAAAGCTATTTTAAAAGCCATTTCAAAGCTATTTTAGCAATAAAATGTTATAAAATCAAAGTATATTATTTATTTTCACATGTTGTTTCTCAATAATATTAATTCATATTGAAAATAATGAAAAATTTGAATGAATCCATGAATTATGAAAAAATGAATCAAAACATATTATTCGATGACTATCAATATAAACAACAACCAAAAATATATGATGAAATAAAAATTACTGACAGTGAAATTGCTAGTATATTATCAAGTACAAGCAGCAAGAAATATCAGAGCTGAATATGGGAAAACTTTACTTTCACTGAAAATTTAAAAAAATTCCAGTGCAATTATTGCAAAATACATGTTAGTGCAAATAAAAGTAGTACCACTGGCATGTCAAAACATATTAAAAATAAATATCTGATAAAACTATCGAAAAATAACCAATTTATATTATATGAAGCAATAGAAAATATTCCAATTTTGATAAGTTAATTTTATTTTATATTTTTAATAAATAGAAATTATCAATTAAAATTATTTAAACATATAATATAGCAACTTTTTTATATTTACTTGTAAGGTGGATTATTGTTAATGATTTACCTTTTACAAGTATTGAGTCTCAAGATTTTTGTAATATATTAAACATTTTATAAAATGGAATTACAATACCTTCTGCTGATACTATTAAAAATACTATTATATCAGTTTATAACAAAAATAAAAAAAAAGTGCAACAATTTTTGCAGGTAATTGTATGTAATATATAAATTTTACTTAAATAATTTTATATTTATTCATATAATTTTTATAGGAAACACCTGGTAGACTTTCATTTACTTTAGATGCTTGGACATCGGCAAATGCTCTTCCATTTCTAGAAATTACAGTACATTGGATTTCAAGCAATTGGGAATTGAAAAATTTACTTTTAGATTTTATTAAACTTGAGGGCCCACATTCAGGTGAAAATTTTAAAACAGCTTTTTTATAAAGTTTAAATGAATTTGGTCTTATAAAAAAAGTAAGTTGCATTTGATATTAAATATAAAAACATTATATAAAAAATATATTAAATTAAAAATTATATATTGCAGGTTTTAGGTATAACAACTGACAATGCAAGCAACAATATAACTTTTCTTAGAGCTCTTGAGAATACATTTATCGAAAACAACATCGAATTTAATGCAATTAATCAACATGTCCGATGTCTTGCCCACATAATTAATCTTACTGTACAAAAAATCTTGCAAGCATTAAATACTAAAAACAATATTGAATTAAAAAATAATGTTAAACCAAATAGAGTAATATCAGAACTTTTATATAAAGTAAGTTTTATTTAAATATTAACAATTAAATTATATATATAATAATTTAACTATAATTTATAGCTTTGTAAACTTATTTTTAAAATACGATCCTCATCACAATATTATGAAAAATTTCTTGCACAATGCAAAATTATAGGAATTGCTGGAAAAATGGTTATATCAGATGTTAAAACACAATGGAATTCTACTTACAACATGTTAATTAGGACACTTGAGCTTAAAGAAGTAAATATAAATATCGTTTTTTTAAATATAAATATTATTATTAAATTTTTTTATTATTTTAACCTTTAAATACATTTAGTAACAGCAATTCTAACCTTCAGAATTTTGTAATTGAAAAAAATGAATGAATATATTTAGCTGAAATCGAAAATTTATTAAAGGTAAATAATAAAGTACACTTATTAATTTTTTGTTATATTATTAACTTGTTAATTTATTTATTAGAGTTTTACAAAAGCAACAAACCAAATTTCAGAAAATTTTTATTTGACACTTTCTGTTGCAATACCAATTTATAATATTTTGTTAAATAAATTAGAAAAATTTTGTGATTCACCTGACCATTGGAAGAAAATAAAGTATAATTTTATTTTAAAACTTAATTTATATTTAATATTTATATTTACAATTTTTAAATATTTATAGCAAGCAGTAAGAAAAGGAATCGAGAAATTGAAAGAATATTATAGCAAAACAGATGCAACAGTATATACAGTTGCAACAGGTAAATTGTTACATAATTTAAAAATATTTTTTAAAATAATTTAATTATATTTATTTCAATTTATAAGTATTGGATCTATGACTTAAATTGTAATATATGGAAGTAAATGAATAAGAAGAAAATGAATAATAAAAGCTAGAAATGAGATATATAAAATAACAATTTCAATTTGTAAAATTAATTTACTTAAATTATATTTAATAGGCATTAGAAATCTATCATGAAAAATATACATCAAAAGAAAATGAAAATATTGAAATTGAATATAATACAGACAATAAAGATTTGGTTTCATATATTTCAATGAATTTGAAATGTTTTTAAAAGTTAAAAATGCTCCAGCACTTGTTAAAATTTTATATTGGTGGAAAGTAAGTAACGATTTTTTTTTTAATCGCAAACAAGCATGAATGCAAAAACAAGTAATGGTTTTAAATTGTATTTATGAAATTATTTATTTATAATTATTTTTAATTTAGTGACATTTTGAAGAATTTCTACATATAGTAGCAATGGCATAAAATTATTTAACAATTCTAGCAACAAGTCCTGCTGGAAGAATTTTTTCAAGTGTGAATGATTTAATTACTTAAGATAGGATACAATTAACTGTCAATACAATTTATACTATTATGTGTTTAAAATATTGATATAATTTAGATATATGTAGATAAAATTTATTAATAGATCTAATATAATTAGTTGTTCAAGCACTATCCAATATATATATAAAGTAATAAAAATTAATTGCTGAAAATGTAAAATTACCTTCTCCAGCTTCTATTAAAATAAATATAATGAAATTCTACCTGGCTGATCAAAAAAAAATATAGAAATTATTATAAGAAACAAAAAACTGAATCTTATTTACTCTTGATATTTGAACTACAGTATCAATAAAAGCTTTTTTGATCATTGCTGCATATTTTATTGATAAAAATTCTACTTTTATACTATATAATTTTTTACTAATATTATATACTTATAATGATTATTTTTTTAACAATAAAGCATGTATTATTCAAGCAATAACATTCAAACAAATAATTCATATATGTATAGTAATTGTTAAGATAGCAATCACTGTAATAATAACTGTTAAATGATCTATGGTAGAACACAATTGGCTAAAACAAAGTATATACATGTATATATAAAGAAAATTTATTATTATTTTTTTTTTGATCTACTTTGATTCAACTACAGTCCATTACTATATCCCAGTTGCAATATCAAGCTTGCAAGGTAGCTGTTTCAATATTACAGTTTACAGTTATATAGTTGTTGATTTTATTACCAATTTTATTGTTGATTTTATTATTAATTTATTATTAATTTTTTTATTAATTTACTGCTGGTTTTTTACAATTACTAGCTACTTTTCTACAAGCAACAAGGTATATATTCCTACTATTTCATTTATTTTTTTCCACCAGTATTTTTGAAATCATTTTTTAACCCATATTTAATTTTATCGATTAATATTTGTTTTATTTTATTTTTTTTTTTGCAAATAAACATAAAATGTATGACTTTATTTACTAAATAATAGTACTGTCATTATATTAAGCATCCTTTAAAGTTAATGCTAACCTATTGCTTTTTTATCCCAACATATTAACTGCATCTCATGAGTAGATCCACATGCCAAGAGGAAGGCATCAAGAAAGTGGAAATCCTGCCTTCAATTTTAAATCACCTGATCTTGTGTTTTCAGTTTTTGTAAAAATTTGATCATGATTTAACATGCTAGTCTTCATTAGGTACCTTTTCACATTCCTACCATCTGCTTACCAATTCATGGTACACATGGTCTTATTACTTACACTTTCTAGTAAATGCTCCAAGAGTCATTCCTATAGTTGGCACATACTATCAAATCTGAAGACCTACAGGCCTAGTGAGTCGCGACTTCTAAATCCTTCAGTGGACACTTTATAGGCTTTTGGTTGGCTTTAGCTACCAAATCTAGAAGTACGAATATCAAGCAGGGTGCAACTCCTGTAAGGTGCCACAATAGTAGTCTCCATATATTGATGCTGTATGATGATTCTCTTCAAAGTTTTCTAAGTAGGTTGACATGCTTCTTGCTATGGAGTCTGCCATGCCAGTTGGGGTTGACAGTTACAGTTCTATCCATATCGGTAGCCTGGTAACTGATATGGCATGATCCTCTTCTGCTGATCTTTTGAAGGGGAAAAGCTAACCATGATTTTTGGGTTTGTAATAGGGAGAAATGTGTATCTATCAACTGAAATATCCAAGAATAGGTTTTTACTAGACAAGCCCACTATCTTAGATAGGGAGAAACCATTCCTAGTCTGGTTAAGAATAGTAAAATAATGTGGTGTGATAAGGTTTAAAATGAGTGATTCTAGGGAGAAAAAATTCCAAGAAGGAAGAAAAACCTGTCTAGAGAAAAGAGGTAAGGGAAGTTGAAAGAAGGAATAGATGAGTGGATAAATAAAGAAAATTAATTGCATTCAGGCTTGTGATTGCCAAACGTACACAGAGCTTCGCAAAAAAAAGATTGGTTGCCAGATCTCTCTAGTTCTTGTCTCAGACTACTGTTATGCACAGGCTTGGTCTGCTCATACTTCCCTAAGCAAAAGTGCTTCTTTTAGATATTGAACTCCAATGGTTAGAAAAGCCTTGTGTAGTATCAATACAGCTTAAACTTGATTTGCTTAAGGTTTTATCTTGCATAAAAGAAGAGAAGAGGGAAAGTGAGAAAATTTCCAAAAAAGGAAGTTTTCTGATGAAGTAGGGTAAGTGGAAAAGAGTTTTTTTTAATAATAATAGTTTTTCTATCGATTAATATTTATATATAGGCATACTTCTATATATCAAGACAAGTATCAATACTAGCAAGTGTTTGTGTTTTAAAATAAACTTTATTTAACTGTAATTTTAATATAGAAAACATGATACAAGCAACAAAAAAACAGAAACAAGCTAAATTGAATAGTAAGCAGTGGGAAAAAATTATCGATAAAATTGATCAATTATATTCAGCAATTTTTTGTCATTTAAATGTACAAGTGGCTTCTAATGAAAAATCTTGGACTAAAATTTATATGTTTAATTTCAAGAAATTTTGCTGCTAGCTATTAGGGTTGTAACGATGTTGTCTCCAGTAGGAACCCTGGACAAATTTATTGAAACTTGATTTGATTAGCTAGTAAGCATGCAAAAGTTATATTGCTATATTGCTATTGCCTTTAATAGAAAACCTTGAACTCAAATAGGGCTATTGATATAATATATAGCAAGCTCTATGTCAATGCAAGTTAATATTTATAACTTGTAGCTAAAAAATCGATTGATCGATTCAACACAGGTGTAAGGTTGTATATGTATATATATAGCTAACTCTTCTATTTTATATATATAGAAATCTACACTGCTACACTGCATTTTTTATAATCATTAAAAAATAAAAAACCTGGAGAGTACGATGATTTTTTACAAGATCTAATTTTTAAATTAGCAACTGTTTGCCTTACTTTATCTAACTTTGGTATCGATTCTTTTTCAAATATAAATACAATAAATAAACATGCTTTATATTTGTTATTTATTAATGTTTTAAATAAATAGGAAAACTGATGAAGAGAATTTTTATGATTTTTCAAGTTCTGTAATAACAATAATAAAGAAATTGCAGCTGCTTTGAAAGCAGATATTAACAGTGCAAAAAAAAAAACAATAAAACACATAAAAATTTTGTAAGTTGACATGCTATTTAAATATATAAAAGTTAAATTAATAATATTTTAATTACAGGTTAGAAAGAATTTATTAACAAGCAAGTACTTTGCTAATACTTAAAAAGTTGAAACAATATACCTAGAGTCTTTACCTGATTATGATGAAAAAAAAAAATAAAAGAAAAATAGGTGTACAAAAAAACCAGCCCTTTATCTTCCCATGTTCAAACAGCCAATACTAAATCTTGTCTCTCTTTTGTTGTAAAAAAAAATAAGAAAATTATAATTTGTAATAAAGCTACTGACAAAGTAATAGTTGCAATATATCGAAACCTAATTGGTTCCGATATTTTAGATATAATGCAAAGCACTGTGTTAGAAATATTCCAATTGTGACAAAAAGTTGCACAGGCCAATAGTATTTAAAATTAAATCAAGAAGCTTTAACAGCTATTGGATATGTATATATTTTATAAATATATTTAATATATACTTAAATAACATTAATGGTTATTTTTAGATATTTGTTGACTAGAGAATGTAGTATTTTTACACATGTTTTCAATATATCAAAGGAATTACAAGAATCCAAACAACAATATTTACATGAAGAAAAAATAGTAGCAATGAATAGCTTGTTGTTTAACTATTGTCATATATCATTTCTACCTCAGGAGAAAGATAAAGACGGAGAACTAGTAGCAGAGAGATACTTTATTTGAACAGGACCAATGTGGTATGCTAAAGTTCCTAAAGGCATACAAATTAGTACAGTTCTGAGGTGTATAAGGTCAAATGAAAGAGACAATGGTGATTTGTTTTGTAAAGGTCAAGATATTTATTCGATAAAATATATATTCAAGCCTGCCAATTCCTAGGCGAAATTGGAGCCTTTATATATATATTTGAGTTATATTATTTTCATACATAATAATTATGAGTTATAAGAAATAAAAGAAATATAAAAGAAGTGTTATATTTGTCAGAACAGTTATCTGTATGTGTTAGCATAGAAACAAATGCTCTGGCGAA
>CAJVPV010004224.1:0-10227 GCA_910591835.1 Acaulospora morrowiae | reverse complement strand
CAAGACTCCCAAACTTGAATAGACTTCGACCAGAGGTCCCATTCCACTGCACCAGTTGTCTTGAAGATTCTTGAGTTTTTGAGCTGGGGCTCACTTGTGATAAAGAGAGTAAAATATTTTTTTGCTTAAAATTACCATAAAAGGAAAATTAACAAAACGGACGCGATCAGGAGAGAGTTTTTATAAAGAATTAATATTTATCTAAAGAAATATATATATATATATATATTTATAGTAATAAAATCATATCTTAAATTACTTTTATCTATTTTCATTAGTTAAGTAGTATTTTTTTTAAGTACAAATTAAATTTTTTTTGATCTTTTCTTTATTTCTTTCAATTAATATTATATAGTTTGAATCTTTTTTTTTGTTTTATATAAACAAGTTCTTTTTCTTTATTATTGAATTCTTTTTTTAATGTTTTTTTTACAGTAATATAATTTATATATTTGTTTTTCTTAACATATTACCATTATTAATATTGAAATTAAGTTAGTAAAATCTTTTTAAAAATTGATTTTTTAATCTGTTTTATAAATTTTAAATATATTTTTTAAAACTTCCAGACAAGTTTATCTGTAAAATTACAAGAAGCTTTTTTGAGTTTGAATTCAAAAGTCTTTTTTTATTTAATTTTGATAAGTTATTTATAATTAATAAGGTTTTGTTTATTAAAACTAAATTAATATTATATAATTTAAATTTTAATTAATATCTTCTTAAAAATATTTTTGTTTAAAAGTTTTTTAATTTTAAAAACAATCAAATATGTATAATTATTATGTTTTTTTTTGTTTTTTTATTTATTAATATTTTATTAATAATTCCAAGTATTGATTGCTAGTTTAAGATTTTATTGAAAACAATATTAATATAGAATTTTTTATTATAATAATTTTAAGTATTAATTATTAGTTTGGAGTTTTTTATTAATAATTTCATGTATTAATTGTTAATACAAGGTTTCTACTGGAAACAAAATCAATATTTTATTAATAATCCCAAGTATAAATCGTTAATTAAAAATTTTCAATAAAGGTAACATTGATATTTTATTGTTAATTTCAAGTATTAATTACTAATTTTGAATTTTTCCAAATACTAATTACTAGTTCAAAGTTTCTTACTGGAAATAACATGAATATTTATTAATAATTTCAAAAATTAATTATTAGTTCAGAATTTTTATTAAGAACAATATTAATATTAATATTTTATTGATAATTTCAAATATTAATTGCTAGTTTAAAATTTTTAATATGCTATTAACAATTTCAAGTAAAAATAATAGGATTATATTATTAATAAGTTTGGAAACATTTGAAAATAATGCATTTGGATTTCTTAGTTATGTAAAAAAATAATTTATTTAAAAAAAAAATAATCATATAAAAGAAAATATAAAGTATCTTATGATTAATCTTAGGATTTTAAATATATATAACTTTAAATTCAATAATGATATTAATATACTGGCTTGATATCTCTAATTGAATTTTATTATAAAGTAATTCTTGAAATAGGATATAACATTTCTGATATACCTTTCTATATTATTTTCTAATGCTTTTAGAATCCTAATTTTTAATAGTAATGATAATATATACTGGCTTGAGTTTTTTGATTGCTTTCTGCTATAAAAAAATTGTATTATTTTTAAATTGTCTCAATATTATTGATGTGTGATTAAAAAAGAAATTTGGTTACACCAGAAAGAACATAAATACTATCAAGTATATTATTATATATATAATATTAACTTGTATTATCAATTAATTCATGTATCTCATTTATAATATTAGGTCGATTAAAAAAAATATTATTCTTTTCCTATATTTCTGTTAGTTAATGGTTTTTTATTATTAGTTTTACACCAAGCAAGATACTTTAGATATAAAGCAGCACAATCAATTTTACTAAATTTACTACTAATATTATTTTATACTTTACAGTAATAAGATATAATAAATTATAAATTGAATATAGCTAGGATAAATTAGAAATAGTTGATTTGTATTGACAATTATATTATTGCTTGTTATCTCATTTTTCTTTTCAAGCATATTTTAAAATTTTGTATTTTCAACTTTAATTTCCAATTGTATATCAGTCATTTGTTGTCTCAATGAGTTGATCTCAGATTGTATGTTTATTGATACTTTTTTTTTTATGTTTTCAATACTAGAATATATACATATATTTATTTATAATATATTTAATATATGTACTAATAGTATATCCGATGTATATAGATTTTTTTGACTCTGAAAAAAGATGATAGACACTTTGTTCGCTGAAATTTCTTGGAAAAACCATTGAAGGCGTTAACGATCCCTTCTTTAAAAAAAACTGTCCCCAAGCTTTTGGGGTTTTTAAATTGTTAACCTGTATCGAGCAAGGTTTATATTTGCGCCAATTCCTTTAAAAAATTCTTCAAAAGTAGACATGTCTATAGCTGTAAGCTAGTCTCTCAGTTAAAGTGGTATTGCAAACGGGTATATTTTATTATCGAAACTTTTTTATCTAATTATTATAATCAATTTTAATTGCCTTAAGATTAGTAACTCGTTGTCTCAATAATTCAAGCTCTGATGACACGTTTTATATAAGACAGATCAATTTAAATTATCGAGTAGATAAGTGTGTGTGAAGAATGCCAAGAAAAATTTGAATTTGATCGTTAACAATGTTAATGGTTTTTGCCAAGAAAAATCCTCGATCATATATGCATGTCATCAATATGTACAGTACATCAGAAAAAAATTTATTAATCCATGCAAAAATAAATTGGCAGAAGAACTGATTACCTTATTAATACAATAAAAAATACATGTGAAGCGGGAATAATCTATCCACTATCTTTTGATGCTTTTTTTGATTCGAACTCTCGGTGTTATCGACTGTTACTCGATCTTCAACAACCCAACAATGATCCCTATACAGTAACCTTTTTCACACTGCTCTGTAGAATATCGAGGTTTTCTTTGATTGCGATCTTTGAAAGACTTATCTGATGCTCGCTATTACTTGTAGCATATATTCCATCGGAAGTATATACAGTATGATGAAATGCCACTCCATGCCTGAAAATAAACTCGATGATTAGAAATTTACGTGATTAAAAATTCATTTCCATAATAAGAAATCTACATATCAATTCGCCGGTAGATAATACTGTAATAGTTTATTAAAATTATTAGATAAAAAATAAGTATGAAGAACATAGAGGTCTCTACTCATATCCACATAATGTAAATGCCGTCTGGCATCTTTTTAAAAAAATAAAGAGATCCACTATATAGTATGTGGATTTACACATAATGTCGCTTTCGAGAATTTATTGTAACGTGATGTGATTACGTTTAAACCAAATTAAATTGATTTTTATCACATATTATAGCAACAAAAAATGTCTTATGAACTACACAATCAGATTTCCCAACATATATGATTCTTGCCCGAAGAGATTCGTCCCCAGTTACAGAGGAAAATTAACAACTATTTTGAGAATTGATTGTAGAAAAGAAAGATAGGGAAATGATACGGTATTAGCCTAATGCTGAAAAGGTGTTGATAGAGATACCTCCGTCACATTGAAAAAAGATTCTCGGGTCTTCCACTTGAGCCTGTTGTTATTTATAGTTGATTAACTGTCGAATCAGGTGGTAGAAGTTATCCTTTTACTTTGCAATGTTTTGATGCGATATTATTCACTTCCTCTTCGTGAATAATAATTACCGAAGACAGTCACGGAGTGGCTAATCAAAAATATTTAGTCGGGCCGTTCTCAAGTTGTATAATATATATTTAATCGGAAAAAAAACCAATGCTTAATTAATTATCTGTCCTAAAGACCTGCTATGGTCGATGAAATATTTTTTGAGGAATAGCTCGAACCGCAAAGACACTGATTTGACCTTATATTTAAAATTTCGTCGCTTAACAGGATAAAATAATTTTGTTATCGTTGTTATGAACAGAGAGTCGTCTGTCGCCAACCCGAATCTACAGCTCGCTCACGATGAGCGTTTTTTTACGAGGTAAAACCTCTCGAGGTGTATTATCAACTTAGCAAATTATTTTTGTACTTTCCAACTTTTATCTTCTAATTATCCCAGAACTATTTGTTCATATGACTACTAGTTGCCTTAAGCCAACCTTACAGAATCAATGAATGTTACATATGTCGATCGTCTGGTAATATACAGTATGTAACATTCAAAATTGGAAATCAAACAATTATTGTCTATTGTAATGGTGGTCGGCGAGTCTGTCGCTAATGGGAAGTTAAATTCGCGTAACGATAGTAAGTGTTTATGGTGAGGCGGAATTGATTATGGCCGAGAGATGATAACTTGTCTTCCTTTATTTAATGCTCTCTTTTCTTTTATACATTTTTACAACTTCATTACATAATAAAAATGATAATTACAAATTAAGTAAAACTATGAAAAATCTTATGACGAAACATTTGTTATTTGATTTTCACACTTTCTATTACATAATTCCATTAATTGACCTCATAGTGCCATGTTCGATCCTCGCATAACCCAGTCACGTGGAGCTATTGCGATTGTGTCGTGATTCTTCTTTCTTCTCTCTTTTTCCCAGCTCGTGCTTGTTTCTATCGCACTCATTGTACTCGCTACTGCAGTCTTTCTTCCCAATATCGTGGAGAAACCCGAAATTCAGCATAAGTCGCATCACTCTTTTCCGTGTTACAACATACTAAAAAAAGATCTTAATAAACTATTGAAGAATGGCTCAGAGACAATGAAGAAGGTTGCCAATCGATTGGATGATAGTTATATAGAAAGTTTTTATTCAGTTTTTTATCGGATTTTTTCATTGCTGGCTGGCTTAAGGGAGGGGAACAAGATTTTAATGACTACTCCATGCGCTGGTCATCTACTGTCTTGTCCATTTGTACTGCATGTTGAGGTTGCAATGACCTCTCTTGCGGGAGGAAGTCCGCACAACTAAGGGTGACATTCCACGCGCTGTCCACCTTACGGTCCACGTGTCCGTTGTGTTGCCTTCAGCAATGCTATATTCTTTGAAACGGACTACTAATACTGTGTGTACTTGTACTCTAGGGACATCGTAAATACCTTAAAAACGTTGATACGTTCTGGAATCATATTGAGAGACAATGTGCTGAGGTTCTTATTTAACAAATTTACAAATTCTATGTTATAATCAAACTCTTGATCGACTTTTTTAATCGCAGCTCGAGGCCGCTAGTTTCATTATACGAAATACCACCGAAGTGTTCAAAAATTCCGTCGTAAATATCAATTCCTCCATCAAGAATGTAAATAACGCAATGTTATAAAATTACCGTTATTACTTTCTGCTTCACATATTTTGATTATGAGAATTGACACAGGTTTTATCAGCTCAAATATATTGAAAAGCTTAAGGGTACCGAGAGTTTCAAACAAAATTCCGAAAATGTAGAGAGTTCCTTAGGAAAAAGACGTGGCACTGTGTCAGATGATTATGATTCTTTGACTAAAAGTGACGTCAACGAGTCACCTTGTGAAATGACAGTCAAACGAAGAATGATTCAGAATGCTTCATCATCATCATTGATTTCAATAATGGAAAAGTATCGTGTAAAGCAAACCACTTCGAAATTTGAGTAAGCTTTTTTGCAAATATTAGATCAATTACATATTACTTTTATTTCATAATTTAATTTATTCCTCTTGTGCAGTTTGGCACACAGTTATATTCTGGATCTTACACCCAAGTCAAAAATAGAAGGAGAATTTGACCCAAAGTTATGGGCAGAGCTCATAGCTGATAGACCTGTCATGGCCAAAACCGAATACCATAAAGAAATAGAATCCATTTGCGATCACCTATTTGGTCCTCTTTGTAAAAAAGTAAGATATATTTGGAAATGCTACCATTTTGTTACAAATATTTATGGAGTGTGATATTTACAGAAACAACCGAAACTTTATGAATCTCGTGATAAATGGAAGACCTTAAGATATTTAAAGGTACCAGAATATAATGATGATTTTTCATACTATAAGGAAGAATGGGAGAAAATTTTATATTGGGCAGAACACGCTATTGTACCATTGTAAGTTTTTTTTTTACAGGGTTCGATTATGTTGAAACTATCATTTAACCATAATTTTAGTCTTAATGCTTTTGAATCTGAATGTAATCCTATACAACGACATAATTGTGGAGAAAGGGAGTGGTTCGGAGAATATGTTGTTCCCATATTTAAAGGAGCTCTAAGATTGAATACTTCTTATTGTGTTTCGTGGTAAGTTTTACATCAATTTCAATTCTTTCCATTTTTAGACTAAAATTTTTGTTATTTTTTAGGGGGGAGGTTACAGTGATCGCAACTCTTCGAAGAAAAAATCAAGAAAAAAATGTATTAGAACACCATCTTGAAAGGGGTCACTTAGCAGATTTAGTATGCGAAATTAATCAACAAGAAATTGTTTGTGGGTTGGGTTGCGGTGGTCCTCGTAAATATGATCTTACAAAATGGGGCTCTGATGAGTATCAACTTCCAAGGATGCTCAAAGACATGCTAGATGACATACTAGAAAAAATTCGAAGTAGAAATGGATGTACGTCAAATATTTACACTATCGGGATTCAGGTGAGATTAGTCTTAAGTTCATATTTGTCAACGGCTATATGAATTTGCATTGAATATTATTTATTTTTTAGCAATGTATGGCAGAAATTCGAATATATATGATGGAGAAACGTGATGTATATCGACTTCACCTCTTAAAATCATTCGATCTACCTCTGACTCATTCATCTTATGGCATCCTTCGTCTTGCTCTTTCGTGGGCTTGGAACATCAAGGTAAACCTTATTCAACATTGATTAATTATCTCTGAGATTACTGCCATACTGTCATATATTAATAAGTATTTTTTATAGGGCCTTGTTGAAAATCTATCATTTGAATTGAATGACAGAATTTGTTTCTTCTAAAACACCTGAACGAGATCCACCTAATGAAATGAAAACTGATGTAACACCAGAAAAATGACTAATATATTGACTATTTTAATAAAACCAATAATTTTTTATAGTTTAGTCAATTATTTTAATTTATATTTATTATATCTAAAATTATATATCTCAAATATATTTATTTATTTATTTAAATGGTAATTATTTTTGAAGGTGACAAAAATGGTAGATATGATTTTTTTGGATCCAACTTTTAAACAATACATATATAAACTTGAAATATCTTAGGTTAATGATTCTTTATTATATCTATGGTCTTGAAAATTGGAATTGAATAGACTTGCATAGACTTACATGAGGTTTGAAATACTATTAAAAATGATGGTGGGTTATAACCCACATATTAAATTTACTATGAACCTGAGAATTGAGAATTGAATTGAATCAAATCATTAGGATCCTTATTTATACCTAGGACATATGACATTTTTTTTACTCCAAATCAAGCTGCAAACTGATTAGTTTATTAATTCTATTTGTTAAAAAATAATTATATGTTTGTATTAAAAATACTATAATAAAGCTAAACTATTGTATTGCTATGCAATACACCTATTATAAGCCTAAAGTTTCTAGATATAATAATAGAAAATAAAAATATTGTTTAGTTTTATTACTACTGTAATCCTATAAAAGTAAAAAAAAAATATTTTTTTTAAGAAATTAAAAGTGAAAGGAAAAGAAAAGATTTATACTGATAAAACAAAACTTTTTTTAACTATTATCTAATTTGACTACCTGCAGCTGGAAAACCAGTTGATTTCTACTATTTCATTGTCGACCAAAAACATTTAAGAATACTTTCAGAAGAGTATTTCTTAAAACTTTATACTTGAAGACTTCTAATCTTTAGAGAGAGTTAATATTTTAATTGGTAATTTCTTTTCCAATTAATTCTTTAAAAATTTATAGTTTTATTTAACAAATAAATAGTTTCATTATCTTTTTCTTCAACTATTTTCAAAATAATCAATAGTAGAACTAGCTTATTATTGGATTGAAATAAATCTTTCTTTAATCTTGAAGAGAAATAAAATTAGTTCAAGAAAAAAGCAAAAAGCATCAAATCACTTCTTTTACCAAAAAATACATCTTGTTATCTAGCTTTTTCTGTTATTACCAATTATATTATTAAATATAAGTTATATAAGATAGAACATATGGGATTTATGTATCTTGTTTATAATTTTTGCTACATGCAGATTAACCAATTCAAATTTTGAGCCATTTATTATTTAGAGATTCCAGTATAATCAAAAATTCCAGATCAAAATTAAAGTAAACAAAATTTCCTAGAAAAATAAGAAAAATTTTTATACACTTATGAAAATATAAGAGAAACATGAAGAAGATAAAAAAAGAGTCCCAAAAGTCTATAGTAATCTTCTCTATAGTTTTAATCTCCAGAAGAAAAAAAATGATATTGTTTTTACAAGTTCTTTTTTCTATCAAATTGTATTTGCCTTTGACTTTGTAAATAGGTTTTTTTTGTATTTACTTGGAAAAATATAAAAGTTTATTTTAAAGAGAGAAAGACTAAAGTCTTTAGATAATAATGTTGTTAAAGAAGTATATAGACTTTGTTATAAAGAAATAAAAAATTTCTCTGAAACAGTTGTTTTTTGGGGTTGACAAGAGAATCCACAGGATGAGTTTTAGGACATATAACATATACAGGTGATATTTAATATATAAAATATAACATGTGACACCCAATTCCAAAAAATATTTGATATTATATTAGTATAAGTTTACAAATATCAATAGTTTTATTCTTTTTTACTTTTAGTTTCTTTAATTAATAATAAGGAATAATAAAGGTATTAAAATAATTAGAATAAAATACTATTTTATTATTATTATTATTTTTTTTTTAATTAGCTAAGGGCATTAGATACATGACATTTATTAAACATTCGTTTTGTAGTCAGTACATCAAACATCTTTACAAAGTAGGCTATTGCTATCCTAAATGCAAATTAATACTACCTGATGATCACTGTTTCCAGTGCTCCCAGTTTTCCCCTAAACCAATTATAACATATCCAGTTATACGGAATTTTAAATATCAAGTAGATAATCCACATGTCAGGTGGAACTTACATAGGGGGTGGAAATCCTATCACTAGTTTTAAACCACCTTCCTACTAGATCCTGTCGCGACTGCATCTGTCATGGATAAGGCATATTATAGAATATTATTATAGAAATTAACCTCAGTATTTCAGTCACTGTTATCATCGATCCTCAGGATGTACCACTAGTGTAACGTAGTACTACCATTTTCACCACCTGTAACTGATACCTTGCCCTTCGGTCATATGATTAAGTTCCATAGAACGCCACCATTGGGATAGATCTACAAGCTCCAGATTGGGATAGAATGGCTTAGAATTAACCTCTTTTTTGGAATTGTGTGATGGAGTCTGTCATCACCAGTTTGGGTTAGAGTGGACTTTTTACCGGAGTTAGACCAGAAGCCTTTCCTCATGCAACCTTTTTTACTTCAACCTGTTTTCAGCCCACGATCGTTGGGAAGACCAGAGGTCCCATCTTTATGCAACCTAACTAATTTTGGAAGATGATTTGCAGCTAATTGGGTACGACATGAATTGGAAGCCAGTTAACCAATCATGAAGGTGATAAATTTTTGTAACCAGGTGGGGTTAAACCCTGGACCTTCACCTGGTGATCCATGGAGCTTTACCACTGAGCTATAGATCCATAGGTCCAATACTATTTTATTATTTTATTATTTAATTTCATATTATATATATATGATCTTTGGAGAATCAATAAAATTATATGTACTATTTAAAACTTGTATTTTTACTTTATTTAATTATATTAAAAAAACATATATATAATAAAAGTTTTTTTTCTTTGAAAAATAACAGTTGTCTGGTTTCTCTTATATTCAATAAAGTTTTTTTTATTAATCATAAACAATATCTTGTTTATAACTTTTTTAATATAAAATGTTATATGTAATAATATTAAATATTATATCAATTGAAAAAAATTCAATTTAATAATAATATAAAATTAAATTTAGATTCAATATCTTTTTAAATAGTTTATTTATAGATTTTTATATTATTGTTATTAAAATATTTATTTATTTTTTTTTTTTTTATCGCGAACGAGCATTAAATGCGAGACTTTATTTAAATAAGAATATTTACTGTCATTACATTA
>CAJVPV010004223.1:0-10230 GCA_910591835.1 Acaulospora morrowiae | reverse complement strand
TAGCATGTGGGGAGGTTTATCAGGCTATTAAAATCTACCATAAAGCTGAGATGTATCGGTAAGTGAAAGATTTAAATTCATGATCAAGCGAAAACCATATTTATCAATTTTTATTTTATTGCACTCACCTTTGTCCTGAAGACCCAGTAAAATCAGTCTTGGGCTATTCAACTTGATAAAGAAGAGGCTAATAAACAGGCTGATATGTGGTAAATTGATGTAAAACTTCGGATTTTAACGATGAAATTTATTCATACTTGAATAATTTTTTTACGAACTTATATAAAATTTAATAAATTGCTTAGAACTAATTAATGATGATTTCAAGGATGTCTGTAGGAAAAATAAATCGAGAAGCGAGTAATAATAGAGAATTAAATAAGCAGCAGGAAAAGGATATTAGCAAGCAAAAATTTTCATGTAAATAAATTTAATAAATTTAATAGTAAGAGCATGACTTTTGATTTCTTTAAATATTGAAAATATATCACAAAAAAACAATTATAATACTTTTTATATCTTCTCACGCTTAGTTAATGTCAAACTTATATGTTTGATTTTTTTTAATTTTTTTTATAGTCACCTCGATCTATAATCACCAAAATCTGCTTATCCAAATGAGGTGACCATAGACTGAGTTGACTGTACATATAAATGTATTTACAGTATTGTAAGGGGGTAAGTTGAGACGCGACACATATCACGTGTCTGATCGTCGCGAAGGTATCGCGGAAAACCTGTTCTTAGATGGCGATGCACGCTTATCTAATGTGGGGGAAAAGAAGGAAGTGATTGTGAGAAAAGACTTATATAATAAAAGACCTAGCTTACCTATTGTTAGTAAAGTATAGCCGCACTAGCCTCTGTAAATAAAGAGAGATGTATAAAAAGAAAGAGATAAGCTTTAATAAAGAAGGAAGACCCGTTATAACAATAAATTACTCGACCAAATCTAAACACGCCTCCTTCACCTTAAATACTACTAATCCTATCCGTGGTTACGCGAAACCTTGTCTGCCTGAGCGACTGACTCGCCGTTACACCCCCACAATTTGGTGGTGACTGTGAGATTCGTACAAGGACGACGTCCTGTTACTCTCCCCCCGATATTTTCTCGCAATCACTTTTTTGACACTTTTCCGACCTCTATATCACGAAAAACAAACCATTCATTATTAAAACCCCTTTTACTACTCGAATTTCTAATTTCTACTTTACTTTTATTTACAGACACCAACGCGGCAGTTTGAGAAGAACGACCCGACCCAGGCGCAGCAAGAAGATCGACCGATAAATAGCTAAAACGCAGCCAAGACCCCGAATTAGCATACCCATGTGACACTGATGAGAAGTATAAAAACGAAAATGAATTTCCAAATCGGAGGCGACATAACTACCAAGGTTCTCCCACGGCTAAATGCATTACAAGTATTAGCGTACACCCATGACGACTCAAGAAGCCTAAAAGTCAGAGCGCCAGAAAAGAAAGAAGTCGGCCGAGCTAGGTTGCCTCCCTTTGAGGATGAAGCCGGAGAAGACCCGCAATGATGGTTGAAACGTTACGAGAAGGCCGCCGAATTCAACGGTTGGCCAAATAACAAGAAATTGAGAGGAGTAGGCAATTAATTACCTGGGAGGTACTGCAAAGGAATGGTACAAAGAAAATTGCGATCAGTTTGTTTATTGGAACGAGAGTAACGACGAAAGGAGCTTCGTGTCGACCTTCCTGCAGCATTTCACGTTGCTTGAGCAATGGCGCCAATGGCAGTTGGAATTGGAGAATTTTGAGCAGAGGAAGGACGAAGCAGTAACCGAGTATGTCCGAAGGTTTGGAAAGCTACTCAAGAAGCTTTATCCTAATGATGACTATTATAGAGAAGTGGCAGTATGTTTGCTTGTGTTCAGACTGAGGAACGACATACTATCGTTGCCTGCCGTTAGAAACGCCACCAAGCCAAGAAGAGTGCTCAGAGCGGCGGTGGAAAACGAAAGAGAAGCAAGAAAGACGGAAGGAACAAAAGTCTGCGCCCAAGAGATAGAACAAGCACCAGAAGTAAGAAAACTCAGCAAACCTGCGGTCCTTGCCGAAAGAAGCATGAATAGACCAGGGACGCCGACGGAGAAGGGTACTAACGATGACGAAGCCATAGTATAAAGGCCACTATGTCAACAACATTTTATTCTCAAACTAATGGACTGACAAAATGTCTCAACAGAATCTTGGAAAAAATATTATACCTACATGCTATTTACAAGCAAGATCAATGGAATGAGTACTTTTTGTTACTGAATTAGTATACAAAAATATCAAGTAATTATCAACAGGTTTCATACCTTTTGAGTTAGAATGTGGACAATACTTCAAGACATCTTTGACTCTTGCAATACCAATAACAGTATTAACAGTTGATAATTTTATATATTACTGGAACACTATGATCAAGGTTGTTAAAAACACTGATAAAAGCCAAATAAAATATGCCAATCAATATTGTGCCATCTAATATTTCAAGAAGAAGATCAAATATTGCTCTACTTAAAGAACTTTAATAATTCCATTAATCAAAACCATTCCAAAAAGAAGTTGATACTAAGATTTGCTGAACCCTGTACCATTAACAAGCTAATATCTGAAATTGCATACATTAGAATTGCTTGCTACTTTAAAGATCTATCTTATATTTATTGTTTCATTACTCAAGTTATATAAGTCATTGTCAAAGGAATTTGAAAGACTATTATTATCACCAACCACCTATATCCTTAAGATTGAAACAAAAGTATATGAAGTAGAATTTGTTCTAGATAAGCGAATAGTTTAAAACAAGTCACAGTATCTTATCAAATAAATTAGATATCTCTTACATAATGTCACCTGGAAATCCTAAAAGAACCTTATTAATATCTAAAATAAATCCAAGAATTTGAGTTGATAAAAACATCAAATTCTAAGAAGAAAAAAATATAACAATTTTGATCTGTAATTGCATTATGAGACCTATACTGTGCTTGGTAACCTGGATATTTTGGAAGGTATTTGATTTGGTTTTGACAACTTACAAGTTTGATATACAGTTCTAGATGATTGTCAAATACATATAGTGTATGATATGATTCTAATTTCTGATGATAAGCCACACTGCCAATATATCATTAATTAATTATTATAAATTAATGTAAACAAATTAGAAGCATAAGGCCATAAAGCATATATATTGTTTATATTATTATTATTATTATATTTTTTTATATTTTTTTATATTAATTAAGTATATATGTTTCCAAAGGTTAAGCATTATATATATATATATATATTTATTTAACTATTTATTTTTATGTTGTATAAAGCTAACATGTATAAAGAATATTTTTTGACCTTAATAAAATCTCAATTCTGTTGATGTTAAAATAATAATTACTCGAATTTGTTGTTTTTGAAAATCATTACCAATTTTATTAAGACTTTTATATATATCAGCAACATCACACTAAAGACATAACAAATATATCAAAAAATTATTAGAAATTTTAACAAAAGAGAAGACATTACAGATGCATACAATAATACTTGAAGATTTCAATATGGTAACTAACCCAGGCCTTAATATGTTAAATTTTAGCTTCTTTAAGTATATGTAATTTTTATTCACAAGATTCATTATACAATGACTAATAACAAACCAATACATCAACACATTTAAGAAAATTAATTTCCACAGACACAATACACATGGAAAAGCCAGAACAATATTTAAAGCAGAATTAATTAAATCTGGATTATACCTCTTTTCTATGGATTATTACTGCAGCACAAATCAAAAAATTAACAAGACAATCTACAAAACTGATCATAATTCAATCTGGAACACAATACAAAGAAAGAGAATCATTTCCAAAAGCAAGCAAATAACAAATACAGATGAAAAAATATATTAGCAGAAAACTGGAAAGAATTTGACAAAGAAATATAAACAACAATAGTCTGAAGCTTCTAAAAACAATCCTATTATAGAAAAGAAATAGTATCTTATAATAGACAATCTTTTTTAAATATATAAAAAAATATAAGAAAATAAGAAGAAAACAAAAACTATCAATATAAATCATATAAAAGATTACTAAACTCAAAAATCTAATGAACCAGTTAGAAAAACAAGAAATTATAGAAACCACTTTTATCTTAAAGGCCTGTAATATACTGTAATTAAGAAACTAGAAAATAGACAGACAATCAAAATCAATCCTATTCAAAACCACCAATTATTGATGCTTTACAAGAATGGAAACAGTTTTTAGAATCCCACTTACTAAACCACAAACAGGTTTTTAAAACATTATGCAGAAACATACAAGAAAAAAGTATCAAAAAAAGAATCCAATGAAGAAAAAATTACTTCTGTATCAACAAAAACAAATGATTCATAATCTACTAAATGATCCTAAAAGAAGTGTACAGCTGGACAAAATCATCATACAAATGCCAGAGAAACAAATAATCCTGAAACCAGGAAAAATCAAGAAAATTATTAAAAACTACTTTCAACAGTGGACCAAAAATTGTGACATAAAACCCTTCAGCAGCAACACATGGAAAAAAGAATTACAATCACAAATACACATCTCAAGTAAATGGTATAAACAAATGATCAACACAATAATAACAGAAGAAATTCAAAAGATATTTAAAAACAAATCCTTCAAATTGGCCCCAGGACCTACAGGCATCCCATATATCGCACTCAAGAAACTCAGTAACTTTGCTTTTAGTTAAATCAAAGAAACTAGAAGCTGTAAATAATTTAATTTGACAAATTTTATTCTCTCTGACAGTGCCGTATCTGTTCTTTTTCACACTATATCATGGGTAGTGTTTTCTGGAAGGTGCTTCCTTACTTCACTGTTAAGTTTTATATTAACCAATTGCAATAAATTACTTATAATAATAAAGTCAGATGTATCTCCAAAGCTTCTTTGAATAAAAAATAACTCTGAATAGCTTTCCAGTTTGCTTGACCACCTTTCTTTCTGGCTACATCGATCTCATAATACAGGTGATTGAGCTGATCTGTCTTTTTTTCCATGTTAGTATTTTCGGATGGCATACTATTAGGCAATAGTTCTCTCGAATATAGAATTTGATCATCAACTGATAGTTGTTAAATAATTTATTGTGACTTAGTGCCCCATTAGATCAACTTTTGCTGTCACTTTCATAATTCTTTGGATCCACATGCTGAAATGGAGGTATTTACATAGTATCCTTGATCATTAATCGACGGGCATTGATGGCACAGTCTGCAATCATTATCAATACACTCTAAGTGTAAGACATGTCTACATGTCAATAGCTCAAGAGGTTAGATAGGCTCGGCAATGTTTCCTCAGAACACTTGAGACACACTTTGATTCATTGAAAAATGTTAGTTATTTGGAAGTTAAATTAAGAATGTTTAGCGCAATGAATAGCTCGAAATCGTGAGGTCGTTTGATAAAGGTCTTTAAATACTTTATGTGATTATTAAACTAAATTCTTCAAGTAATTATGTGTTCTTTGTCAGAACGCGTACTTGATTGATGATCGCAACTCCGAATTTAAACAAAACCAATTACTTGGAAAATACAGTATAATTTAGAATTTCTTTATAACTAGCGACAAATAAAATACAACACAATAACTGTTGGAAGAAAAAATTAAAAATTTTAACCCATAAATCGAGATCTTTATTCAATATTTAGTATGCTCCAAGTTTTAATCTTTCGATTTAATAAAAAGGTTTTTCAATTAATTAAATTATCTGTTCAAAGTTCGACTTTATTTATCGAACAATCTTTATATCAAATTTAAGCATATATTTTACGCTATAAAGCCTTTATTCGTTTTGTTTCTCGTCGTGAAAATTTACTCTTCGTGCCATAACTTTTAGTTTGTTTATTTGTGCAATGAAACTCAACGTGCATTTACTTTGGGGTTAAAAATATTCCCAGAATTCTGAAGAGTACAATAGAATGCACTTTTATTTCATTACACAATCTTATACAAAGTTTTTCGATACAACAAGGTAAAAGTAGAGGATTCGAGAATATTTATAATTTATATTTAGAAGAAAAAATTTTGGCTGAAAGAATTTCGTATATGTCTTATTTACCTTGGACATTAATTTCGGCCATGATTAAGATTTTGCTCTTGAGTTGTTAAATCCATCTCAATTTCGGAATTTTTGGGTTGTGGAAGATTTTTAAAATCAAGAAGTTTGCTTGTACGAAGAACTTGACTTGTATGAATTTGTTCACTTGTACGAACAAGTGGTTGACGCGTCTGATTCTCTTCACTTGCAATAATTTGATTTTCAAGTTCGGAATCGGATGCAAAATATTCCCAATTATTTAAAATTTCACACAAGTCCTTTGCGAATGGTCGCCTTGCTGGATCAGCATCCCAACATGTTTTTATCAATTCAGCTATTAAAGGGGGCAGATCTTGAATTTCTGGTCGCTTCCCGTTACAGATTTCAATCGCAAGGGTTTTGCTTTCTTCCTCATTTTCACAATCAACATTTCTAAAAGGAGAGGCGCCAGAAAATACTTCGCACATAACCATTCCGAATGAATAGATGTCTGCAGCCTTTGTATGTATCTTATCATGAAAAACCTCAGGCGCTACATAAGGAAGAACCCCGTATAGTTTATCCTCTCTCTCTTTAGAATTAGCTGGTTTGCATAAACCTAAATCAGTTATGTAAACCGCGGCATTATTATTAGAAAAAAGAATGTTTCCAGGGTGAAAATCCCGGTGAATTAATCCGGAGTTGTGAATTTTATATAATCCAAGTGCAGCATAATGTAAACGCTTGAACTTCTCTTTCCACGATATCTCGTGAATCGCCTTAGTATTATTAACAAATTTCATAACAATCATAAAGTTTGATTTTTTGTCTTTTGTGATACCATAGCATCTGGTAATTTGCGATCTACTATTGTTTAATTTATGAAGGTTTTTTACCTAGATTTTATGTCAAATTTGTTATTAGAAAGGTATTTTATATAAGTTTATAAATGATCACTAATAAATATTTAATAATATAATTATTACCTCCTCCAAATATTCTTTAGATATCTCTTGAGAGCTTTTTAAACATTTTAGTGCTACCCTTATTTCCCCGGATCTCTCCCATCGATTATATTTGCTCCAATATAAGATGGGTCCTTCCTTCCAATCAGCCGAATAAACTTCAGCAAAACCACCTTCCCCAATTTTTTCAATAATTTCTAATTTTTCATATGGAATCCATTCAAGTGTCTTAAATCTGTCTGTTGCTTCTAATTGTACTTTTTGTATGAAACTATCAACACCTTTATCTCCGCTTGTCCATTTATCAAATTCTTCTTTAAAACGAAAGGGGTTGCAAGAATGACACCAGAAATCAGTGACTATTTTTTTACATCGGTTGCATTTACCTAAGTAATCAAAATATATCATCACTCAAAATATTAGAGCTAATAGTAAATAGAAAAATGTAATTATTTAAAATAACAAATATAATAAAAATATGCTTACACACTAAAAGTAAGGAATATAACTCATCAATTAAATCACTGAAGATATGAATTTACTCAACAAATATTAATGAAAATATGCTTACAGTCTGTAATCGTAGTAAAGTAACGAATATAACTTAGATCAATTAAACCACCGAAGATATAAATTTACTTAACAAATATTAATGAAAATATGCTTACCGACTGTGATAGTAGTTAAAGTAAAGAATATAACTCAGATCAATTAAGCCATTGAAGATATAAATTTACTCAACAAATATTAATGAAAATATGCTTACAGTCTATAATCGTAGTTAAAGTAAAGAATATAACTCAGATCAATTAAACCACCTATAATATGAATTTACTCAACAAATATTAATGAATATATACTTACCGTCTGTAATCGTAGTTAAAGTAAAGAATATGACACTGATCAATTAAACCACCGAAGATATGAACCTACTCAAAAAATTTAATGAAAATATGCTTACCCCCTAAAAGTAAAGAATATAACTCAGATCAATTAAACCATTGAAGATATAAATTTACTCAACAAATATTAATGAAAATATGCTTACAGTCTATAATTGTAGTTAATAATATAACTCAGATCAATTAAACCACCGAAGATATAAATTTACTCAACAAATATTAATGAATATATGCTTACCGACTGCAATCGTAGTAAAAGTAAAGAATATAACTCAGATCAATTAAATCACTGAAGATATGAATTTACTTAACAAATATTAATAAAAATATGCTTACCGTCTGTAATCGTAGTTAAAGTAAAGAATATAACTCAGATCAATTAAACCACCGAAGATATGATTTTACTCAACAAATATTAATTAAAATATGCTTACCAACTAAAAGTAAAGAATATAACTCATATCAATTAAACCATCGAAGATATGAATTTACTCAACAAATATTAATGAAAACATGCTTACAATCTGTAATCATAGTTAAAGTAAAGAATATAACTCATATCAATTAAACCACCGAAGATATGAATTTACTCATTAAACATTAATGAAAATATGCTTACCGTCTGTAATCATAGTTATAGTAAAGAATATAGTTCAGATTAATTAAACCACCGAAGATAGGAATTTACTCAAAAAATATTAATAAAAATATGCTTACACCCTAAAAGTAAAGAATATAACTCGGATCAATTAAACCACCAGAGACATGAATTTACTTAACAAATAATAATGAAAATATGCTTACAGTCTATAATCGTAGTTAAAGTGAAGAATATAACCCAGATCAATTAAATCACCGAAGATATAAATTTACTCAACAAATATTAATGAAAATATGCTTACTCCCTAGAAGTAAAGAATATAACAGATCAATTAAACCACCGAAGATATGAATTTACTCAATAAATATTAATGAAAATATGCTTACAGTCTGTAATCGTAGTTAAAGGAAAGAATATAACTCAGATCAATTAAACCACCGAATATATGAATTTACTTAATAAATATTAATGAAAAAATATGCTTACTGTCTGTAATCGTAGTTAAAGTAAAGAATATACCACAGATCAATTAAACCACCGAAGATATCAATTTTACTCAACAAATATTAATTAAAATATGCTTACCCGCTAAAAGTAAAGAATATAACTCAGATTAATTACTGAAGATATGAATTTACTCAACAAATATTTTTGAAAATATACTTACAGTCTGCAACCGTAGTTATAGTAAAGAATATAAATCAGATCAATTAAACCACTGAAGATATGAATTTACTAAAAAATATTAATGAAAATATGCTTACAGTCTGCAATTGTTGTTAAAGTAAAGAATATAACTCAGATCAATCGAACCAGAGAAGATATAAATTTACTTAACAATATTAATGAAAATATGCTTACTGTCTGTAATCGTAGTTAAAGTAAAGAATATAACTCAGATCAATTAAGCCACCGAAGATATGAATTTACTCAAAAAATACTAATGAAAATATGCTTACAGTCTGTAATCGTAGTTAAAGTAAATAATATAACTAAACCACCGAAGATATGAATTTACTCAACAAGTATAAATGAAAATATGCTTACAGTCTGTAATCGTAGTTAAAGTAAAGAATATAACTCAGATCAATTAAACCACCGATAATATGAATTCACTCAACAAATATTAATGAAAATAAGCTTACCGTCTGTAATCGTAGTTAAGTAAAGAATATAACTCATCAATTAAACCACCGAAGATATAAATTTACTCAACAAATATTAATGAAAATATGTTACCGTCTGTAATTGTAGTTAAAGTAAAGAATATAACTCAGATCAATTAAACCACCGAAGATATGAATTTACTCAAAAAATATTAATGAAAACATGCTTACCGTCTGTAATCGTAGTTATAGTAAAGAATATAACTTAGATAAATTAAACCACCGAAGATATAAATTTACTCAATAAATATTAATGAAAATATGCTTACAGTCTATAATCGTAGTTAAAGTAAAGAATATAACTCAGATTATTAAACCACCAAAGATATGAATTTACTCAACAAATATTTATGAAAATATGCTTACCGACTGTAATCGTAGTTAATGTAACGAATATAACTCAGATCAATTAAGCCACCGAAGATATGAATTTACTCAACAAATATTAATGAAAACATGCTTACTATCTGTAATCGTAGTTAAGTAAAGAAT
>CAJVPV010004222.1:0-10231 GCA_910591835.1 Acaulospora morrowiae | reverse complement strand
CAAAATCCTCAAAAATAATTGCGTCATGACTCAATTATTTATATGTTTTAATAGTGACTCAATTAATTGCATCAATTGCGTCAAGGATCTATGAATTTCAGCAACATGTATAATACAATTGATATCTTTTTGTCTTTATAACTAAATTGCAGATTAATACAGCCTAGTGCTCATATTACTATCAGACTAGTTACACCAACCACTATTTACCTGATTGTATATTTATTTAAATATTTAAAGATGTGACCATACACTAAGTGGAACTTTTTGCAAAGGAAGAAATTTTACCACTAATTTAAACCCTCCTAAATCTACTAAGTTTTTTATTGCAAAAAGCAGTATTGTTATAAAATATTATTATAAAAATAAAATCCGGTATTCCAGTCACTATTATCATTAGATTCTTAAGATATGCCATTAGCATAACATAGCACTACCATTTTCACTACTTGTGAAACTAGTGTCTTTGCTTGGATTTTGATTTAATCTTAATGATTCTTATTAGACTTACTTGATCTTAATGATTTTTATCTGGATTGTCATCATCTGTGACAAATAATCTTTGTCTTTTTGGTCTATTTAAGTTCAAAAAAACATTACTCTTAAAATAGATCTTCAAGTTTCATATTGGAATAAATCAGCTTAAATTAGCCTTTTTATGTTATGTGATAAAATTTATTATCGCCAGTTTGAGTTAGAGTTTGTGGATTTATTACCAGAATTAAACCAGAAGCCTTTCTTATGTAGGTTTTTATAATAATAAAAATATTATTTTTTCTTGTTTCAAGCTGTTTTCAACTTGTAATTATTAAAAAGTCTAGAGATCTCATCTTTATACAATCTAATTAAATTTGAAAGTTAATTTTTGGTTAATTGAATATAACATAAATTGAAAGCTGATTAATCAATTATGAAAGTAATAAATTTTTGTAACCAGGTGAGTTTGAATTCTAAATCTTTTTCTGATGACTTATGGAGCATTATTACTATGCTATAGATTTATAGGTCTTTGAATATAAAATATTAATTAATTTAATTTAGACAAATATATAGTATATTGTTAATATTATTTTAATAAGTTTGTTAACTTTCTTTTTAATTAATTAAGAACATTAGATATGAGGCTTTATTGATAATTAAATTAATATTTTACTATTATATTAAATATTTTTACAAGCTAAACTATTGCTATTTTAGATATAAATTAATAATATTTAATGTCACTGGACAATTGACAAGTCTGTTACTATATTAGGTCTCAATTTATGTCATATATTATAAAATATTAATAAACTAAAAGCTTTAACTCCTAAAGTAATTTTAACTTAACTGGTATAATTTTATTCAATCAGAAAACTAATTTTGAATACTTTACAAGTTTTAAACTTTTAAACTTTTTTTTATTATTTTCTTGAAATATATATATCAATATAAAAATATAACAAATCTAAACTTAACCATTCTATTTATATTTTTTAATTTATATTATATTTAATATACTTATCTTTATACTTACCTTCATCATTTTCTACAATTTACCTATTACTTTTTTTTATAATATTAGTGAATATTATTTTCAATACTATTGATTATTTTTAAGTCAATCTAACTATTTAAGTTAATCAACTTATATCTTATAAATGGATTTGTATCCAGATGGAACTTATATAAAAGAAAGAAATTATATTATTAGTTTAAACCTACTCTTCTATTAATTCAATTATATTTTTTAGTTATTTACTAAAGAAGGTTATATAAGATATTATTATAAATACAATAATAAAGTATTTGAATTTATAAGCTAATAGTTTTTATTTTTTTTATATAATTAGTTTATTTTATAAATGTATGATTAAAATTTTAATTAAATAATACATATTTAATAATTATACTATTAATTTATCAAAAATAAAAAAATTACTTACATATTTAATTAAATTAAAATTAAATATTTTACTGTATATTTAAATTAAAAAATAGATTAATATAAAGGATCATTTATATATTTAAATAAATATTTTAGAATAATATGTAGTAAAGAATAAAATTATTAAAAAATTAAAAAAAATAAACTAATATAATAATTTTTAATCAGAAAGTAATTTAAAAAAATAATTTATAAATTTTGTAAATGAAATATTAAAAATAGTATATATTAAATAGTTATATAACTAATTTAAATACATCTATTATATTTTTATACTTTTTATTATTATGGGTCATATCTGAAATATCTTCAGAAACATTACTCATTATATGATACAAATAATTTTTGTAATTATCAAAGTAATTAAGTAGCTTCTGATTAACTTATAATTTATTTGAAATCTAGGATCATGTTATGTAAATAGTTCATCTAGCTGGTATATTGCATAAAATCATTGAACAATAAATACAATTTAAATTTAAACTATATATATACATTATATAAGTTACATGTATTATTTTTTTTTAAGATATTGTAGCTATTAAAAAGTTGATTAAAATTTATTTTTTATATTTTAGTAGTAAAGTGACTCTCACAAGTAATGATATGTTTGATTTTCTTTTATCTAGTGTATATTTCCCTAGAATAATTTAGATTAAGTCAGTATTACACAAAAATCATGATTGTAGTTAAGGGTGTATTTTTAAATTATTTAACATAAATTTTGTAGATCAATTATGACTCTTTTGAAGAGACATAATTATTTATTCATTATTTTAATAGGGACATAATTCAAAAAATATTTGAATTATGTGACCTAAATTGCAAAAAATATTTGAATTATGTGACCTAAATTGCAAAAAACCTTTGTAAGTAATTTTTTTTAACCTTATATTTTTAAAAAAACTTTTTAATAATGAGAGACATTTGAATTATATTCTTGCCTTTAATTTAAGAACCCATCTTTAATTGTAATACTCATATCATTGCTATATTGATTACTGTGATCGATTTTACCACGAAATTTATTTTTTGACCATCAAGCAGGTATGTAATTCACCAGATCACTCCCATTTACTGCAATGTCTTTTACTTCGAGCTTCAGATTATTTCCGATATATCAATTAATATCTTCATTCATGTCTAGAAGTATTCACCCCTAGGGGCTCATTTGAAATGGATCAATCGGTGGAATTTGCTCTGTTATGGCAAAGATTGTGAAGAATTCGTACAACTGTGGTAACAATAATTGTAGTGCATTTATGAGTTTTTATATTGATCCACCAATTCATGTGAGAACTTAACCTCTATATGGTATTAGTTGTAAATAATCCTTTGTACTTACCTACTCCTGATAAAACCGATGCTTTCTCATCCTTCTCATCAAGCCCGTATAGGTACACCAATGGTTCGAACAACACTTTGCTATTTTACAGAAAACTCTTTAATCCTACGGAACACAAAATCTGAAAATAAGATAACAAATTTTTTAACGTCATCCGAATTTTTCTGTTCTTGAAATGTTCCAAATATTTTTTATTAATTTGGAATCTCAGTTATAATGTAACCTGATCAGGATGTTGGTATCGTATTCGTTATATTGCAATAACTGTCATAGATTACATTACATAGTATGAGTCTAATTGTATTTACACTGATTTTTAACATGAAAGGAGATGTTAAAAAAAGGAGAACAAGGATTCCGTGTTACAGAAGTCAAAGAAAACCACAGTAGAAAAATAAAATGATATTTTGTTAAGTACGTACAAATAAATATGTTTATAAGTTATATAACCGGTTATTGGATTTTATAAAAAGTTGTAACTGTTCGGATAAATAGTTAACCGGGTACAATTATTACATACGAAGAACGCGTATCACAAACGCGTTTCCTTTGTAAAATATAGTGTGACAGACCATCATTACTTACCAAAAAATTTCACTCATGTCTAAAACGGTATGAAGGTTAATGCAAATGAACTTTTTTGTGATCCTGGCCTTTTACCTTTTGTTCATTCCAAAATAGATACACGAATATTTTGAACGAAAGTGTAGTGATTGGAGTATTGAAGATTTTTTAAATGAAAGTAAAGAGGAACCGTTCCGGCTAAAAATAGGCTTGTATACAAAAAGCCTTGAGGAAATTAATGTCAATGATCAAGGAAAGAGGCAGCAAAAAGCACAACTTTTGCTTAACAGATATATGAAGGCAAGTAAAATTCTTTTTATTGGAAATTTAGTTGTAGTAAAAGACGTGACGGGAACCTTCATGCTTCCTTATTATTCAAGTCTTTATGCCGAGCCAGAAAACCAGCATTGGGGCACATGTGACCTTTATGCTTGCCTGATGTTCAAGTCTTTATGCCAACTCGATGGAATGAAATTTAGAGGGGGAAAATAAAGGAACGTATTATAGTTACTGATTCCACAAAGTCTTTGTTAGGATGACCGACTAGACTATAAACAGGCAAGAAAATGGGAAGAGATGCATACAAACCAAATCAATGTACCCTCAGTCCACCTTCACCATTGTACATTCACTGGAATTGGGACTATTAATGGCGGAACTGGAACTGTCTGTGGTGGAACGTTTGGTGTTAATTATTCGCATAAAAAAAGAGATCTTGAAAAGGATGAGGTAGATCTTATAAATGGTCAATTATACACCAGAAAATGCTTCACCAATTAGTAATACATGTTTTTCTTAGGAAAAAGAACACTCGAAAGAATGGAATTTTAGACCACGGAAGAAAGTAAATTATGCCGATGTTTCGAATTCTGATACGGACTTGGATGATGTAATTAATTATACTCAAATCATAAATTATCCTGTTCTATATTATTTGTATTAATTTTAAAATAATTAAGTGTGAAAATGAGGTAAATGGAGGAGTATCCGGAAATGATCAAACTCACTTAGAAAATAACACCGTTTCTCGTGAATGCGATGGTATGTTAAGATCACTATTGCCAACATAATATATGTAAAATATTATTTATAAATATTCATTATTAAATAAAGAACCAGTGGATGAGTCAAATATAACACCCATTCAGGAAAGGTCATCGATGGAAATTGATTATGAATCGATAAACAAAATCGCTATGCAAAATGATAATGGTAAGAAGCCCTCCGTTTTTTTTGTCTTAGGTTCAGATATTGTTATCTAAACTTGACTGTTCTTTGAAATTACTTTTTATTGTACAGATGGATTTCGAACTCTTCCTCATCAAATTTCCAGTAACACATACAACCCAGAAATATCAGTTAACGAAAATATGCTAAGAATGTTTCCTATGAGTTTAGCCAAGCTGGACAAATCCAAGGTATTTGTTTGAAGACGCTAATTTTTGAAGCATATAAAAATACTAATGGTTTGCATTAAACATTACTTCGGGGGATTTATTCCGCATTTTATAAAATATAAGAACTCCCAGAAAAATAATCCATTTTCGTAAGTAGTTGAATTACCTAGGGTATATTTTATAATCTATAACTAATACCTTCTTAATATATAGGTTCACAATTGATGATGTAATGGATATTCGAGGAGAAAGTGGTTTTGCTAAATTTTTGCCAGTTAATGATTATATAGAATTACTATCAAAAAAACCAAAGAGGGTAGTTAAATTACCAGAAGATTGGCGTAATGTTATTGAAGAATATTATAAGGTAATTTTATATTATCGTTTTATTCGTCATTTACAACAATTATTGATTCTATTATTTTTATAGGAAACAACCGAAAGTGGGTCGGTAAAAAGTATATCAGACTGGATTCGTATTACAGAAGAATTGGGAGTTATAAAAGAGGAAGATAACAGAGAACTGATAAAACTAAAAAAATATTTGAATCGAGTTTGTAAGTGTTTTCTGAAGTTTATCGTTATTAATTACTCATTGTTCCTAACATCTTATCTTGCAGGATCGAATCATTCTCAAAACAAGTCCCAGATATCAGTGCTCCAGACAGTAGTGAACACCATTATTGGTCAGAATTTGGACATCGTTTTTTCTCAAGGGCATTACAAGAATTCGTAGGTCTTGATTGGCGGGCGTAAGCATTAAGTTTAATTAAGCTATCATAATATTATCATAATATTGTTTTCAAAATCATGTTATGTTGAATTTACTTTTATTTTAGCATGGAAGCTCCTGTACAGGCCTCCAAGTATAGAAAAAATTATGGACACAATCATATCTTTGACACAGTGGTTGATGGAAAATATGCAGACTTGTTGGCGCGGGTGTGGAAAACTGGTGAAGAAATTTTTGTTGGAGAACAAGCCGGACCTCCCACTCGATGTGATCTAACAAAATTAGCAACCGACTCTTTTAAATTGTATAGAGAAATGAGAGATTGTTTAAATGTTAGAATTTTACGGGCCATTGAAAAGGGTGACGTGAATTATGATAATCGGTCTGTCTTCGGAATATTGGGTTTTCTTTTTGAAATCAAAATGCTCATAATGTGGAAAGATGGTGTATACGTATGTGAAAAATATGGAAGCTTAAACATTGCTTCTAATCCAAGCCAAATTTCAGAGATGAAATCAGGTATATTAAGGCTATTGGAGTTTATGGTAAGTTGCATTTTATAATTTTATAAATATTTTTAATTGATCTATTCTAAATTAGTTCTGTTATAGATGATCATTAAAACCGAAACGAAAAATAACGTGGAAACTGAGTATAATCCTAATTCTATACAAATTTTGAAAAGAAAGTTTGATGAAATTATTCGACCGAAGCCATCGTCTTCAAAAGTTGCGAAGAGAAAAATATGTTAGTTTTTTCGTATTTTGTAACATACAAGACGTATCATAAGTGGTGTCATTTACCTTTTAGAAAAAAGTATTACTGTATATACCTTCTTGTATGAATAAATAAAAATTAAGCTCTACTTAGCGAAAATACGTAATTCTTTATAAAATAATTTTGTTCCTCACGATCTGCAATGTTTCAATTTTTATGGAACCTTTGACGACGGGCTGTCACCGAAATTTTTATTTAGTTACGCATTTTCAATAAACAATTGAGTATATACAATCTACTGTATTACTAAAACATGCTGAGCTTGAAGCCAAGAATGCCGAGCTTTTAAAACAGGTTACGGAAGAAGCACCAAACGCGAAGCTGGGAATGTTGAGCTCAAAGCTAGGATCACCAAATTGAAACAGACCGCAGAAGAAAATACTGAGCTTAAAGATAGAATCACGAAGTTGGAACGGAAACAGACGCAGGCTATTATTAATAAATAGGGTCCATTTCTTACAAAAGATATTTCACCACTTATCGAGAGCCACTCTGATGAGGAGAAAGGTATTACTCCTAATCCCTTGCCTGAAATAGAACATAGCTCAACTCAATCAAAGCCTGAAACATATACTATCTCTTTACCACAAGATATTATCAATGATGATTCAGCTGAGATCCTAGATTTTGTAGAAACGATACATAAGGAAAGGATTAGTAGTGAGATAAGAGAAGAACCAGGAAAAAAAACTTCAAGAATCACATAACAACTTGACACCACCGATACAATCAATCATGTCGACACCTGAATCTCTGGACTCGAAAACTATGAAAAAGTTTTGGGATCAGAATCAGCGGAGCTGGCACGGCTAAAATAAAACCCAGGACAAAACATCCCAATCACACAAGAAAAGGAAAAAGGGAACAGAAAATATCGTTCAGGTAATAGCTGATTTCATTCAGGATAATATTATTTCAGATTTAATTCATGTGACTGAAATTTCAGCGACGGAGTCGTCAAAATTCTGATACAATCTCATTACTCGACTTGGCACAATTATATGATAAAGCAACAAATACTGAATGTTATGTTATTAAAGCTAACCAGGAAGAAGCCTTACGCTGGATCACTATGGAAAAGATTTCATAATTTCAGTATAATGATCTTATAAAAAATAATAATGGCAAAGTTGGCGAGAAAAGGGTAAAGGGTATAATATATGATAAAATACTAGAGCATCTTACTATTATCCGTGAAAAAGATCCAAGGAAATAGATGCAAAACTTAATGTAGAAAAACCAAAATAGCTATAAAAACTTATAAATTATTCGAAAAAATAGACATTGATAAAATTAAGTATCTTAAAGCATATAGCACAAGTTCTATTTCAGAATTGACCAATGAACAAATTCTGATGAGTGAAATTTCGACAACGGCCTGAGGCAAGTACTGTACATTTATCAAATCTCAAATCATCCCGAAAAGGCTTTATTGGAAACTGAGATAAATGCATCTCAATCCAAGGAGGATTTACCAAAAACAGAAGTATGTGTCTTTTACGTAAGTCTCAAACTGAAACTAGAACCTTATCCGAGAAACAAATGATTATTTTCATTAATCAATTTCATTAATAAAAATGTTAATAATTATGATATATTATAATTTGAAATAAAAATGAAGTAATGTTAATAATACAAAATCAATAATATTCTGTATTAATTAATAGTTATACTGTTTGCAATTCTAACAAATTAAAATATACTATTGTATATATTCTATTTATTGAAACATAATAGTGTCTTATATCAAATCAAGATTATTTATTTGTTACAATCCTGATCAAGCTAAAGTATTTAATATATCCTTTAACTACTTTAGCTATTGATAAATCAAATATTATTTTGTATAAAATCAAGATTACTTATTAATTATAATTTTATAAATAAAAAATATATAACATATTTCATAATCAATATAATCGATTTTATTTTATCAATAATTTAATATTACCTTATATTAAATCAATATTTTTTATATTAATTAAAATTATTTACTAATTACAATTTCAATAATATTATAATAGTTGATACAATTGCAAATAATATACAAATTAATTGATAATTGCTTGTTAAACTTGTAATAATATCTTATATCAAATCAAAATTATTTATTAATTATTGTTTTAATAAAATTAATATTTTAAAATTTGTTGATAAAATCTATTTACAAAATAATATTGATTTTATAAATATTGAAACTTTTTTTTTTAATTATACATTATTTTTAATTATAATATTTTTTAAATATAATTAACTTATAATTTATTTTTTTTATATTTATATATTATTAATTTTTTATTAAATACATATTAATAATAACAAAAAATTATATTTTATAACCATAAAAAAAATAACCAATATATAATAAGTATGTTATTAATTAAGATTAATTTATTTATAAAGTATTAAAAATAAAAAACAGTAAAACTAAAATATAAAATTAATAATTAATTATATTATATAACTATAAATTATTTAAAAATAAAATCTACCTAAAAATATAAATATTGTTATGATATGAATTGTCACCAAATGTTATGATATGATTATTAAAATCAAATTTGATAATATAAGAAGAGTTTAAGAAGAAGATATAAGATTTGGCATATAATTCTTTATTAAAAGACTTTGTATTTAAGGATTAAGGCTTTTTAAAAATTCTTTTGATAGATAAATTCTTTATTAACTTTTATAAATAATCAAAATATCATTTAACTAGCTTTAAACACAAATAATAAAGTATATCATTTTCCTTATACTAATTATAATATATTGTTACTTAGCAACTTAATAGCAATTAGCACTATAAGAACTGTTCTCCTTATATAATCATATATGTACAAGCCTACCAAAATATTTATATCAATTAATTTATAAAACTATAAAAGAATTTATTAACAAAGATTTATTAAATTAATAATAAAAATAAATAATAGTTTATTAAAGATTTGAAAAAAAAAGATCAAATAATGTAATGATTATAATTATGAGAAATCTATAACTGTGTTTTTCTCCAGAAGGATGAATAACCATCCTTATATATTGTTTTAGTTGTATAGTTATCCCTTTACTTGTTCATCAATAATTAATAATAATTTTATTTATAATTAAAATCCCTAAATTACTCAAAACTATATTAAGTAATTAGCTTTAGTGACTTAATAAAATATATTCTTCTAATTATTCTTTTTATAGTTTAATAAAACGACTTTAACTAGTTTTTTAATTAAATAATAAGATATTTTGCTCTAAAGATCGTTTGAATATAAAAACTATAGAAATTTAAAGGATTGGTGAGAATTTACAAGCTAATTACGTGATCACGTGATCTCCAACGTATAACTATCTTGAATGATAATACTATTCCTTCCTATAAATAATAAATTCAAAAATAAATTTATAAAATAATAATAAAATAATATCAAAAGAAGCTAAAATAATAATAATAAAATAATAATAATAATTAAATAATATAATGAAATTAATTA
>CAJVPV010004221.1:0-10234 GCA_910591835.1 Acaulospora morrowiae | reverse complement strand
GTGTGCTTCTTTAGTTCCTTGAGGTTTTTGGTATTGAAAGTTAAAGAGGTGTAAAGGACTTGTGGGTATTGGAAAGCAAAAGGGATATTTTCTCTAATTTTGAAAATTACTATAAAAAGAAATTTTTAGGAAAAATGTTGTGTACGGGAAAGAGTTTTTTTTTTTTTTAAAACTTATATTATTTATTATTTAATATTAATATTCTATTTATTAATAAAAGTTAAATAATTTACTTTGATTAGAATTTGAGAAGTATAAACATTAATAATATCTTTCTAGTCATTAATAAAAAATATTTTTCTTATAAAATATTTATAGTTTTTTAAGATTATTTAAGATGTTATTATTTGACTTTTTAGAAAAAAATTAAGTTTTTATCAGATATTTATAGATTTGTTATAATATAATTTATTTTTATTTTTTTTTTATTTTTTTTTTGTAAGTAAATATTATTTCTTTATTTAATTTATATATATTAAGGTATATATTTTAAAAGAAATAATATCTTTTATATATTAGTACAATAAGTTAAATATTAGCTTGCCTATAGTAATTATTTGATTAATATTAAAACATATTTAAAACAATATATTTTGTCAAATAATACTGAGCAGCTATAAATACTTACTTAATATTAGAAAAAAAGAAGTTGGATAATAATAATATTAATTTTTAAATATATTTGAGATAATTATATTCATATTGGATAAATGTATTAATAATTATGTTAAATAGATCAATAGTAATTTCTTTTAAAGAAGTGTTTACTAATGGAATTTCAGTTTGAAAAATATGACTGTTAATTGATTCAAGAAAGTAAAATAAATTGGAAGATTTGTTAGGATCCTATTTAATTCCAGTAGATAATAAGGTATTAATTGTGGAACAATATAATTTTTAAATAAAGTTATATAATCAGATTATAGTTTTATTTGCTATAATAACTTAATTAAAGAAGTCTAATATGAAGAAGATTTTGTCTATAATGTTATAGGGCAGTTAGACTACTTGTTATATATTGTTAGTGTGAAAATTGCTTCAGTAAGACCTGGCAACGCGACGTTCGTGTAACACGCCTAATTGGAGTAACGGAAATGCTTTAGAAATAGATTCATGATGTAATGAAAAGTTTAGATAGTTTATTTTATAGTATGATAGTTTATGAGTCATAAAGTTATAGTTCTATAGCAGATAGTCATAGTGATATAAATAAGTGAGTGAGGATAAAAAAAAGAAACACAATAACAACAAAAACTAAAACACAAAAAAGTAATAAACATAATTACTATTCTTGTAGAAGTGCGAAACAGTCGTGCGAGTGTTAATTACAGTTACTATAAGTGGTGGTATGATAGATGCGCCTAAAAAGAAAGTTGACAATTAACCCCCCTTCTAGAGTAACGTCGCCATGAGAGGATCATTTTGGTAGTCACTAAAAGAGATAGTGACTCGAACAATCGACGAAGGATGACAAAGGAAAGAAGAAAGTTAATTATAGGTTCAAGATTGGCTAAGTCAAATCCACACCTCAAGTAGAGAAAAGAAAAACAACCTACCCTAATGTTATGTGAGTTTGACCTGTCCCAAGCGACAGACTCACTATTTCACCATTAACAATATATAAAATTGATTTTTAATTACTATCTGAATAGAAAATTTAATTAATATTTTTGATTATTTATATAGTTTTAATAAAGACCTTAAGATACTTAAAAATATATTAGATATCTTTAGTGCAAAACTTATATCTTGATTAGAAGGCATCTGGATATTAATTAAAATATAGTTGATAAAGAGTTTGGTAAGTGAATAACATATCTAAAAATAGTTTAATTCTGAATACAATTATATTATCATAGTTATTTTTATGTACTTTCTTAATATTTTAATTGGATTTGATAATGATTTTTAAATTATGTAAAGTATGTCCATATTTAAAAATTTAAGTAACAGAAGAACTTTTATAGATTATATAATTTCTAGTAATGTTGAAAAATTTTTACATCGCTTAATACTGCTATTGAGACATGTATTATTAATTAATGAATTTTCTGAAAAATATAGCAGGGATTGTTTCATTGAATAAATATAATTGATATTAATTTGGATTTATATTTGGAATATATATAATCAAATTTATTAAAAATTTAGATTTGGAGTATATACAATTAAGTTTGTTAAAAATTTATAATTTCAATTATATATATAGTTTATATAATATTTAAAATTTTTTAAAAAATAATATAAAACATAAAACCAATTATTAATAAAATTAATATATACAATATAATATAAGTAAAGTTTGAATTATACTTTAATAAAATTTAATTGAGTCAGATTTTTTATTTTAATTGCTAATTTATTTAAATTGATTTTTTCAATTATTAATACTAAGTAAATATTTATAACTATTTGATATTATATAGCAAAATATATTGTTTTAAAATTTTTTTAAATATTAGTCATATAGTTATTGTAAATAACTTAATATTTAACTTATTATATCAATATAAAAAATATTATTTCTTTTATAATATATATTTTGTTATATACAAATCAAATAAAGAAATAATGTTTATTTATAAAAAAAAATAAAAAAATATTAATTATTATTATAGTATTTTTTTTAGATAAAATATGTTATATGTACAAGTTATTTATTAAATTATTTATTTATAATATATTGTATATATTTAAATCTATTTAAGTTAATTTGTTTTCTTATTTATAGACATATTCAATATATTAATTTCTTATTTAAAAAAATAGATTTATATATTAAATGGAATTTTTAAAAATGAAAATTTTATCACTAATTTTAAAATATTTAGTCTAATTTAAATCTTATTTTAACTGTATTTATTATAAAAGAAACATTATATTATATTATAGTAATAATTAAATATTTGAATATTTTAAATATTTTTTGCTTAAAATCTTGAAGAAAGCAGATTAACATTTTTTACTATTTGTAGTTTTAGATTTCCTTAGTTAAATTTTTTTCTTTTAAGCAAGTATTAAATTGAAATAATTTTAGACTAAAATATTCTTTATATTATAAAGTCTGATATATCAGAAAAATATAGGTTTTTATAGAAGTTATATTAAAACTCTTTTTTCATATAATTTTTTTTGTTTCAATTTAATTTCAACTCATAATTATTAAAAAAACCAAAGATTTTATTTTTATATAGCTTAATTAAATTTAATTGTAGGTAAGAGTTATTAAATATAATATATATAGAATATCCAATAAATTTATATTTTGAAAAATAAGAAAATTAATAAATTCCTTATATTTATTTAATATTGAAGAATGTAAAGGGCCCTTCTGGATTTTTGAAAGTCTTTTTTTGTAAAAAAAAATTTGATTTTCCTTTTTATGATAATTTTTTTCAAATACAAATAAAAGTTTTTTTAACAATATACAGTATATTATATTAAATTTAAAATTTTTATGTTATTGAAAAAAAAATCTATTTGTTATTTGAAATCAAAATATAACTCTATAATAATGGTTTTTTTTTGATACTGTATATCTTGATAAAATTACAGAAAAAATACGTATTTATAAATGAATGATAAATAATTTTTATTTTTAATATAATTCAGCAAATGATATAAATCGGAAAGAAAGTCTATTTGAAACAAAACATGAAATATACAATATATGAATTAATAATGATGACAATAATACCAATAATAGTTAAAAAACGATGGAGAAGTGAAAGCAAAATAAAAAGTTGTATATCAAACTAAAAATATATCAAATTTTTTAAATTACCGTATACAGTATAAATTCTGATATGGTAATTTAAATAAAATTTAAAAACGCAAGTAACGGCTACAGTATGCATAATCTTGAATTTAGTTATTTTCATAAAACAATAAAATTCGAAAAAAAAAAAAAAAAATTCAGAAGAAAATTATTTTGAATAAATCCACTAGCATTTATTCTATGCGTCAAAGGTAATTCATGTTTTGTAAGAAATTGTATATCGATTACGATATTAAACACCGAATTCGCAATATCTGAATCAGTTTCTTGTTTTAATCATGAATATAATTATTTAAAAAAAAAAAAAATACTTTTTTTCGTTTCAAATTAAGATTAATGTTTAGCAACAAAATGGCATAAATATCGCAAACATTGCGCATGATTATGAAATCACGGAAAACCATTCTGTGCGACCATTTTCGGCAAATACTCCTTATGTCAGTAAAAAGAGGTGGGGCGTTGTTTCACTGAAAACATGAGGCAAATATCAGATATGGAAAATTCTCCTAAAAGCCAGTTTGATCAAGTTTGACTTATCCGCTCGAGGTTATTAGGTTCGCAATAGCTAATAGCCGTTGGTCAGGAACAATGATGCTTGGCATTCCCTATCGGCCATTTATGACGATTGATTATTATACAAAAAGAAAATGGAATTTTGCATGTGAGAAAGAAAATTAAGGGTTGAAGACACTTGACAGATAATCTTAACAAAATGATGATCTTGATCATTGTCAATGATATGGTCTTTAAGGAAATGATGATTGTCTTGTTAATCGTGATTCGTAATATTAAAAATATGCCAAACCCATCACACGGGCAATATTGACCTTTTCTATTCGTAAAGGAGAAATACCGATAATGCTGTAATATTGATAGATTAATATTTCCGTGACCTCTTATTTCTCATATTTGATAAAACCGACAGAAGATGCGAAAGGGTTAAAATGGAAATGAGTTGCTAAATTAGAAGCAATGGTACATGTCAGCGGAGGTTCTGATGCAGCCAGATGACGCTAAATTCCGATCCGCAAGTCGGTATAAAAAAGTATCAAAAGATCCAAAAACATAAGTCACATGATATTTGACTTGAAATTTCGTTCGTTCGTTCTCAGGCGCCTAGCCAAATTCGCCCAAGCATCAGCACTCGTGCCTCAAGGGTGCATCATGCAAATTACTTGGATGAGATCAGAATCTAATCTGCAACATTATTAACATATCTCATCCCTTTATGAATACGATATTTGGGAATCAAGACACGTTTTTTTATGTAATTATAATAATTTACTGTAACCTGGCTCGCAAAGCAATAGCCAGTATTTTTTTTAATAATTTGCATTTTTACGTATGTTATGCAGAGTTTAAACTATCACCATTGTATTACGAGAATATTTCCTTTTTGTACCAGAATGAGTATCCGAATCAAGTGTCATTAATGCGTGAATTCTTCAGCCGTTGCGTTATTTAACGATGAATAATGCGAATTCCAAGAAGATAATTTCGAAAACAAAGACCTATATTCTGTATTGTTGCGGAAAATAATTAATAAATGAGCATGTAAATTATTATATGCTATTTTTGCTATTTTTTACGATTTATGGCCTAGGTGATGTATGTGCATACGATCGTGATATAAGCAGCGTGTCATAATTACATCACCATTATTCGAACGGTTGAGGACACATTCGCATCAACTCATCGTGACGATATCCGTGCGAATCTTCGTCATTGATCGAAGGGGAAAACAAAAACAAAGAAATGCAAACAACATTCACTACGAAAAAATTAACCTTCTTATTATGTATCAAATATTATTTAATATACAGTATATATTTGATTATTAATTGATACTGGATAACGACACAATACGTAAGCTGTATTTGTTTTGTGTTCATTTTTTTGTCAGTGATTACTTGATCATTTAGTTATCATAAACAAAACGAGCCAATCGACCAAATCAACATCCTTTCTCAATATTTTTTATGTTTGCGAATAAGGGTCATTGAAAGAAGCATGCATGCAAAATATGTACTCACGTATACGAATGCGGTATATATGAATAAATGCCAAAATACTGTCCATTGCCTATTTCACGTCGCATTATAAAAACTAATTGCAGAAATCAATTTCCCTTTTGAGGATTGAAACGCATGCGAAAGGGTTCTGGGTACAAAACACAATAATCGCCCAGAAAAGGTAAGGCGACCAAGCGTTACTTATCATGATTGAATATGAGACGACAAGATATTGGGGTGAATATGTAGAAGAAAAAATAATGATGAAAGAATTATTGCAAAGTTTAGGTTATTGTTCCGTTTTTTTGCGTTGATAACGAGCGATAACCTCCAAAATAGTGATACAGTAATGACGATAATGATGTGATGATAATAAGTAAAGTAGTCGAAAGTCAATAATTTGACGCAGTAAACATCAAACCATGAAAATCTTTTCTTTTTAAATCAAAGATGTAGCCATTGTTATCTAGCTTAACACCTGATATTTATTCCTACACAACAGAGGTTGCACCACATGCCATCTTGCTAGCCAAAAATGTCAAAATTAGTTCAACTAGTTACCCTTCCGTGTAGATAAATAACCTCGAAATACGTTTGATTTCAAATACTTTTTTTCCCAAAATCAGAAATTCAATTTCTTGACGGTGCGAATGTACAGTATTATATATAATCTTTGTCTATGCCCTTATTAAATGAGCATACAAAAATTTTACTTCTCATGCAAACTCTGTCTATAATTGTACATACACTCACCTATCTATATTTCAGTAAAATATGGTATCAAACCTAAGATTGAACAGGATTAAAAGTGCATTCACGCTACTTAAAAACAACTTGAACAATAGGGAATGGATAAGCGATAGTCCGGAGAGAGAGTGGACAAGTGGTAACCTGGAAGTTGATGAACTCATCAAATCTACACAGAGTCCTGAGCGCAAGATTCAGCAGCTTGAATGGATCCCCTATAAAGAATTACGAAAGATCAAGCAAATTGGAGAAGGCGGATTTTCCAAAATCTTTGTTTCCCAGTGGGATAGGTTAAGCGAGAAATGTTGTCGTTTCGTGGTCTCCGGCAGTGCCGAAGAGAGAAGGTTGGATGGGGTCGACAAAAGGGTCATCCTGAAACAACTCAAAAATTCTGCAAATATAACATCGGATTTCCTCAAAGAGGTGAGAATCGATGTTTCAAAATTTTTGTTGATTTTTTCTTATTTAATTATATTCAATTTTTCTCATTACATTATTGGTTTCATAGTTGAAAACTTATTACACGCGTTATTCTCGTGACTACGGTTTCTTCTTACTATTGCGTTATTATGGGATCTCCAAAGATCCGTTAACCAATGAATATATCATCGTAATGGAGTATTGTGAACATGGTTCTTTAACTTCTTACCTCACTGAAATAACGGAACATTTCGAAGTCAAGTTATACGTCCTCGTCAACATGGTCAGAAAGATCAATGCGCTCCATTCGTTTGGAATAGTTCACCGTGACTTGCACATGGGAAACATTTTGCTCGACTGTGACATGACGCCACATTTATCGGACATGGGATTATCGGGACCCGCTAATGCCGAAGATTATAATAGGACCGATGGTTATTATGGAGTCTTACCAAACGTGGCTCCGGAGGTTCTACAAGGAAAACCGTACACGAAAGCCGCCGATATTTACTCATTCGGCGTGATCATGTGGGAATTTCTGACAGGAAAGAGGGCCTTTTCCGATAATGCGCACGACGTTTGCCTTCAACGGGCAATAATCGACGGATTGAGACCACCAATTATAAGCGGAGCTCCCGAGTGTTATGTGGATCTAATGAAAAGGTGCTGGGATGATAACATGGAAAATCGACCAAGCGCGAGCGAATTGTACAAAATTCTTTCCAAATGGAACAAGATGGAGTCAAGTGTTAATACTCGTCAGTTTTTAGATTTCGATGAAAACGTTAGATCATCGTTCTTGGATCTAATCGAAATCTCCCTTGGAGACACCCATCCGGAGGCCATATACACTAGCAGATTTATTCCGTATGTTTCATGCCAGGAAAATTGATCAAAGATTACGATGTTGAAGGAATATTCCACTTGGACATTATAATCGATGCACTCGATCACTCGATTAATAACAAACATCTATTGTAATTTAGGTGCTTGATGCACTCCAAAAAAAAGTATCTCTGAGGATGTTTTGGATACATTTGTACATTGTCAAATATATAAAAAATGTATTATATTTTTATTTTCCGTTTTGTACTTATAAATATTCACAATATTTACAATTAGCATATTCATTCCTATCGAATATTTATGAATTGAACTTTTCCTACAAAACCTCGTTTCCAATTGTATGATAAGATAATCAACATATGAACACGCATTTTCATTTCCACTCATCACCGTATAATGTACTGTGATATATGCATTCTATACTTCTCCCACTCAAATCATTTCCTTTCCTCTCGTAATGAACTATGTGTTATTTAATTTTTTCTTTTTTCGTCATCACATTACTTGATGTATTGTGTCAATTTCCAAAATAAAAATTTTTTATCTGTAATCTGAACATCATTCATGTCTATCAACTGTGGCTGATTCTTTGGTCATTGCCTTTGTGGTCCTACGGATCTGCACAATTCAATTCATTCCATAATAAAGATAACGAGTTCTCATGATCAGGGACAAATCGAAATAACTCTTCCTCGCAAGGAAATACCATTCATTAATGAAAATCATGATAAGACTTGTACAATATTGCATGCATAAAAGGTTTAATCGACAATTACCCGATAATAAAAGCCATTTCGGCATACCTGAAGCACGCGCATTACATTATATTGCGAATTCGAATCTACCATCGGGTAAATAAAAGGCTCATTCTTTTTGGACACAATATGAACGCGTGCGCAATGCGATGCGGCCAGAGTTACCTACCATCCATGCCAGATGTGTCACCAATTTATACATAAAGTTACCTACGGAAGTTTCCCCGAGAATCAATTAATAATATGTTGACATATAAAGAAATGGCACGCGCGGTATATCGTCTTAGGAAATTCAAGAAAAAGTTAATAATACAATATTAATTTACTTTTTTTTTATCTTGAAAAATATTTTTATGTAAAGTTTTATGATATTTCAATGACTTCATATTACATTATTGATAAAGATTTAAGCTCAGAAACATCTCGGCTTTTTTTTATATCATGTATATATACCAATAAGTTTTATAAAACCTTAAACACATAATTGATATATTTATTACTTTTTTATATTATTTATCTACCTATATTTTTTTATCAATGATTATTAATAATTTCAGAAATATTTAAATTAAAGTAAAATGTTATGATAATTTATGTGTTTTTTTTTTTAAAAAATATCAAGTGAAACCTTTGTGTCTTTATCAATTATCAAATAAAAAATTGAATGTCTTATGCAGAATCAAAATTTAAAAATAAAGGATATAGAATATACAGTATATTAATCTACTATTATAAAATCAAAATATTTTTAAAAAGTCTTATAGTAAAAAAATAAAAATAATAATAAGATTTTAATAGAATTGTTATATTGTAAAGTAAGTATTAAATAAAAAAATAATTAATAAAATATTATAATATTTGTTAAATATGATTTCTGAATGCAATTATTTAATTCAATTAGATATTAAAATTATACAAGCCATATATAACTTAATGAATTTAGTTATATAAATTTTTATATTATATTGATATACAATAAAATTATTTTAATTAAAAAATTAAAAAACTCTTTTCATCCCTTCTACTGTGTTTAAAAAAAAATTTTTTTTAGAAAATTTTTGTATTGTTTGTTTTTTTTTATTGTATTCTTTTATTCATCTTCTTTTTTTATATATATACTTTTTATACTTTTATATCCTTTTCTCTTTTTTTTTCTTTCTTACTAAAATTTAATTTTCTTAAAAACTATAACAAAAAATAATAAATTCTTTTAAGATATGAATTTCAAAAATTTTTTCTTTTCTATAATCTTAAAAAAAAACAAATAATTTATTTTTCAATATAGTTATTATTTTCAAATTTATCAATCAATATTAAACTAAATGTTTAACTTTGCAATTTCCAGAAAAATTAAAGATTATTTTTATATATATTGAAAATATAATATTTTTGTATATGATAATATAAGTTATATAAGTTAATAGAAATATAAAAAAATATTATATTTATCAAAACAGTTATCTATTAATTATAAAGAGTTTTTGTTTTATTAATACAAATCTTTTTTTTCTTACTTTTACTTTTTTAAAAAATAAAAATTTTTTATATCTCTATAGAACCACAGTGGTTATATAGGGGTAACAGTCTTGAGTAAGGACTGGCTATAATGTTTTATACTAATAGAATATTTTAGAATAAAACAGAACAATTTTTCTTATTTTTCATAATTACATCTA
>CAJVPV010004220.1:0-10234 GCA_910591835.1 Acaulospora morrowiae | reverse complement strand
AGTTCGGTATTTTAGTTTTAAAATTAGTACCGAAACCGAAACCGATAAATCGGTAACGATATTTACCGATACCGATCGGAACCCTAATTATTACTCTAGTAATTATCATAATAGAGTTTCTTATAATACTTATTATAAGATGACCCCCTGAGAAGTTGTAAATCTGATTCATATGTAATTTTTTTCATTAATTCTACTATTGAATTATCCCTTTTAGTTATTCCTAAGTTCTTTTTCATATCTTGTTTCTTACTGCTTGTTCTATTATTTTAAATAAGAGTTTCTCATAAGAAGTTTTACAATTTTCTATTCTTGTTTTTATTTTAACAACCTTACTTCTCATTTTTCTCCCTACTTTAATCATTAATTTTTGTTCTTGTAATATTTGTTTTATAATGGATGATTCTTCTTTTGATAAAAGGATTTCTTTTGTTTTCCAGCTAAGAATTTTTAACATTAACTGTTCTGAATTTTCTCTTTCTTTTACTATTATAGATATTTCATCTTCTTACATTTTTTCATATATTGTTTCTTTCTTAAAGAGTTTTGTTATTTTCTTTATAATATTTCTATGGATTTTACTTTCTATTATTAAAATAGCTTCTGTGATATTTTTTCCAGCTCCTCTTTGTCTAGATAATTCTCCTTCCTCTTCTCTCATGATTTCCATGTATTGTTTTCTTGTTATTACTTTCTCAAAGTAGGCAGGGTATTTCTTAATAAAGAAATCTTCTTCCTTATTATATTTTCTTTTTGTGATCATTACTTGAATTTTATAAGATTCATCCAATCCTTTTTCTTCATGCAATGACAATATTAATTCATATGCATCACTTATTATATTGTGTTTTATTCTTATTCCTACAATTTTTCTTGTTGTATTTTATGAACCCATTGGATTATTTTCTGTTGTCTTTTATCTTTTAAATTTATAAAGGTTCAACTTATTGTTTCCTTCGTAAGGCTGTTTATTTCTTCTCTGGCTATGAGAATATATTCTTTTTCCATTTCTTGGAGAATTGTTTTTCCCTCATAATATTCACTTATCAAAATCTGTTCTTTGATTTTCTTGTGTTGGTAATGTTCGATTAGCTCCAAACAAACATAATCCCCCCTCTCATCATAAGGATAATGTAATTTTCTGAAATGTTCATTCGGTTTTTTCTTGAAGATTATTTCATAATAATAATGATTCAGTTTTCCAAAATCTTTTAATGTTTCCTCTTCATATGTTTCTGTCATATTCACTGATTTTTCCTTGAATTTTCCAGGTTTTTTTGTTCTTGATTTTTTGTGGGATGTAGTTCATCTTATTGTTCTTTTATAATTTTTCCAAAATTTTTTGCTTCTATCTGTATATTGGATATATAACTCCTTTTCAAAGTATTACAATTCATTGTATTAGAATATAATATTATTGAAAGTAATTTAAAACCTGATAGAATAGAATTCTCTGTATTCCTTCACCAGTTACAATTATTTTGTTTTTGTACTTATTATCTTCTTCATTCCAAATTCCATAAGCTCATTGCTTCTTTTTCTCAAACAGTATGTGCTTATTTATATATTCTTTCTTTACTATTCTATAAATGAATAAATTATAAGTAAAAAAAATTAAATATTTAACAAAATAATTTAATTATCAGATTATTTTGATATAAAAATTTCAAATTTTTTTGTAAAATCTTGAAAGATATTAGGAACGTTCAAAATATTTTTAATATAACTAATTATTGACCAATGAAATAAGAAGTATTCTATATTATTATAGCCTTTAAAGGAATCTAGAAAATATATAAAATTAATCAATAAAATATTAATTAATTTCCAAGAAGAATATGACAAATTTCTTGAGCTAAAAAATCATATTCTGATATAATATAAAGTAAAAGTTTTTAAAATGCTACTATAGATAAATTATCAAGATTGCTGCTATAAAGAGCATTATCTAAAATTTCCAAGAATGCTATAGATCGTGGCTCAGCCTTAGTTGCATATTTGAAAATATATTGTAAACTAATATAAGTTGTTAATATAGGTTTTATATCAACATTCACTTGCTAACCTTGAAGTTGAATACAATCATGTGGATTTATAAAAAGATTATTTCTAGCTGTAATTAGCTCTGAACAATTATTATTATCAAATTGCACAATAGTTTGATTTCTTGACTCCTTTGGAAAATCAAATCTGCAAACTTGTTAACTTGTTAATTTATTAATTCTCAAGCAATAAGTATTACAACATGTGTATTATTGCAATTTGTTGATAAGGTCTATATAATCTTGCAAATTATTGTTAAGTTTATTAAAGCACTTTTGACATGAATGTTAATTAGGTATTAATGCATTTAATTCTTGGATTAATAGTAATCACTAAAGAATCAATATAACATATTATTTTATCCATTAATTCTTAATTTGTCTTTACTTGATTCCATTGAAATACAAATGTTTTCTTTTTAATTACAATACTATAAAGATAGACACTTCCATGGTGCTGCCATTTATAATGATATTACCAATCTATTAATTCCCATTTTGATATTAAAACCTTTTCAAAAAAGATTTAAATTATTTTTCAAAAAATCATGAAACAATATAAGGATTATCAATAAAATTTTAATACTGTCATCTTATAGCTTCTTGTTCAGTTTCTTTATTTGTAATATTTTCTCTATGTAATATTAAGTTAAAAGTTTAAGCCAGTGTGTATCAGCTGTGCTAAAGGTAAAAAATATCATTTCCTGAAATTCCAATTGTTTTATTATATCTGATAGCTCAGTATTACACCACATTGAATATTAATAAATACTATGCAATTTCTTTTCAAATCTTATATTCGATCAGTTATATAAATATTACTTTTTAACAATTTCTAAATTTTGATTACAGTTAACTATTCCTTCTTAAGATTTTGCTTAACATATATTCATTCCTCTAACAATACTTTCCATTATATTAAAGAGTTTAATGCAAGTAACCCCAGTGTTGGTGATGAGCAAAGCAACTATCTTTGTATTTAAGAAAATGTTTAAAATATTCAGTTGACTTTACTTCTTTTATTCAATAGGCATGAAGATCTGCAATTTCTCGAGAATATAGTATAGGAAATGCATATACAATATATCTTGCAGTATAAAACTTATTAATTGGAGTATTATTAACATGTGGCCAGTCAGCAGATAGGTCTGCATATTGTAAATACTGTGTTGCATATGGTTCAATACATTATATATGATATTATCTTTGCTATGTTCAGAAAACAAAGAAAGAACAAAGGTTTATAATATGAAATTATCATTGTTTTCTTCATTTTCTCTTTCATTTTCACTCATAAATGGATTACTAGAAAGTTGTTGCAATTTATCAATAATCAATCCATCTTCAGGCAGAAACTGTAACATATCTTCAGCAATTTCAATATTATTATAAAATATATTATGAATTTTTAACCAACAAAAAGCTTGAGAAACTTTTCTCTAGCAAACATAAAAATCATAAAAAGTAGATTTATCAGTAGTTTGATATTGCACAATAAACATATTCAATAATAATGGATAATGTAGAAGACAAGTAAAAAATTTATACACATCTTAAGAAAAGTTAATTACATTTCCATGGTATATATATTAATCTTCATAAATGTTATAGACTATTATGACAATAAAGACCTGAGCAATTAACATTTTTTTATTTCAGTAAGACCCTGGAGTTCTTGAGATATGTCACCTAAAAAGTTATAAGATAATTTAATTATATTATAATATAAGCAATATAATATAAATTAATATTATATCTGGATCCATATTGTTTTCAACAAAAAATTTCTTTGATACTATTTTTTCAGCATAACAATGACAGCATTCTTCTTAAATAAGTTGAATAAATGGAAATAATTTATTGCATACATTACAATATCTATTATAAAGCTTTGTCATCACATCACAAAAGCCATTTAAAAACTTTCAATCTGCTTCAAGAAGTTATCCTATAATAGTAACTTTCTCAATATATTATTGCTATTAATGATTAAGACATTTTTCAGCTACTTTTAATGCATGTTTAATTTTCATATTTAATTTATTTTGAAGATTTCTTTTATTTTACTCTTCAATAAATTCTATTACATATCTTTTTTGTGTTTTTTGTTGCAATTTATCATGTGTATGAGAAAAACATGCTTTGCATTTCTTAGTAGTTTCAGTAACCAGTTTTTGATGTTTTTAATTACAATCATATTTCCTTATATCATCCATTTTTACTTATTTTTTTTTATTTAATACATTTCTATATTTATTTATTTATTTTATACAATAAAAAATTTAACACTTATTATTTAATTATTTAAATAGTTAAATAAGATAAAATTAGTCTATTTAATCTTCCAATCATATTTTTTATATCTTCAATTTAATTTGTTAAAAAAAATCAGTCAAAATAGTGATACTTTTCTTTATAAAATAAAGTCAGAATTGTAAGAAACTTTCAAATGGATTTATTGATCAGTAATTTTGTTTTTATTCCTGATACAGTCACATTATCACAGACTGGTAAAAAGATATGGTGAGAAGTATAATTTTAATTTAAGTATCTTTATTTGCAAAATAACAATTATTACTAATATATGTAACAACATCTTCTATTTATATATGCTGTGAACGTGATTTTCGGCGAGTCTGTCGCTTCTTGGACCAGCACTCGCGTAACGTTCGGGTAAGTAGGTTTCTTTAGTCGAGGCGTGTGATTTGACTTGGCCGGGTTTTCTATGAATTACTGTTCCTCTTGTTCCTCGCCCTTGTACTTTTTCTGATAATCTTTTGCCACCGTTTCTTCGCGGCCCTTCGGATTATCCTCTTTCCAAGCTAGCGGTACTAAACGAGGTAAGTTTATTAATTGGAAATTCCCTTCTTTGGCGTCGTCGATCGCACTACTAATTTAGCAATTTTTAATTAGTTGTCTCACTATAGAGCGCGATACTTTTTGGGTGTTCCGTTTTTCTTGTTTTATTTTTCAGTTCGTGTTTTCGCTTCCCCTTATTTTTCATGAGTACATTGTTCTTTTATAGTCTAATGCTATGCTAGAATAGACTATCGCTGACGTCACAGATTTAGACTTTTTAAGCTTACTAATAAACTATCGTCTAAACTACTCCATTTCCACATCACATATCTGGGTTTTAGACACGTGACGCGCGAATCGCGTTACACGTCCATCTCCCATTATACCTTTCCCATTCACAATGCCAAAGATTTCTTCATCATCCTCTATTATTTAATTAGCTTATAAGTGTAAAATATACAATTGTATAGTTTTTTTTTGCACTTATATTCATTGATTACTATCATGCCAAAGATTTTTGCCCATGATACAAAATTAAATCATGTGATTGTAATTCAAAAATCTAATTCCTAATTATATTATATTAGCTGTAAATGAGTTTAATTACTATAGTATATCATATACAGTATTAATTATACATTATGTGATTGAAAGGTACACACATCCAAATTACTATTGCTATGTATTAGAGTATTATTCAAACAATTAAAAGCAAAGTAGAAAAAAATAAGATAAGTTTTAAAAATCTTCAAAGTATTATAAATTATTGCTAATAATATTTTTATAAAAGAATTAAAAAAGAACTCGAATTTGAAGAAGAAAATTCAAGTAGCAAAAATAAAGAAATGACTGATTTGAAGATTATTACTATAAAAGAATCTCTGAAAGAATATGAAAATACTAAAAATAATCTGAAATTACTATTGAAAAATAGAAAATTAGAAAGAAGAACTTTAATAATGAGCAAAGATTTAAACAAACAAATAAATATAATATAAATTATATAATAATAATAATAATTTTTCACATTCAGTAAAAATTGCCTTTTTAGGAAATTGGAAAAAGCAGTGAGAAAGTGAAAAAGAAATATAGAAGTTAGGCAAGCAGCAACGACAAGTATGGGTGAGGAAGAGATACAGAAAGAAAAACAATAAATGCAGTGAAAGAAACAAGAGAAGTGACTACTATTATTGCCAAGAAAGGACCAAGAAGACCAAAAAGCTTGAATAAGGAAAAAAGAAAAAAGATAACAGTATGAGCAACAAGCATAGACACAGGAAAAGGGAAAAACAAAGAAATAAAAAATGAGGAAAATGAGGCAAGAGAAAAAGAACAAGACATAACAAAAGAACAGAAAATGGAAATTGAAGAGAAAGTCACCGAAACTGAAGAAAACAGCAAAAATGTGAATGGCTTCAATATCAGAGCAGGGAAGATAAGAGCATTTGAAAAAAAGATAAAAGGAAAAAAAATCAAAGGACAGCCGAGAGAATTGGAAAGGAAACCAAGACACACATGTTCAATGGAGCTTGCGGCAGGTATTGAATCAGCAAAAGCTTTAGAGATGTTAGAGGAAGCATGTATTGCCTTTGATTCTTTCTTGGGAGTGAAAGTAGAAAAAGAAGCGGCAGGAAAAAGAAGGCAATCATTGCCAATTTTGAAAATTTCATTGACATGCAGGAGACATGTGAGATCAACTTTGACACAGACGAAAATAGAGAACACCTAACCTGGTGGAACAAAGAGAACATCAATTGGAAGAGAGATTAACAGTGATAGTCAGAGATATTCATCTTTTAGCGAGTGAGAGGGCAGTCAAAGCAACTCTAAGAAAGTTTGAGGATATCCAAACAGTGGTAATTAAACCTATAGAAATGTGGCAAACCGCAACTGTGACCTTCAAAGAAGAAAAGAATACACAACTATTGGCCGAAATGTGGTAAATCTCATTTGAGAAAGAGTATTTGAGAATACTTCCAAAATGAGAAAAAAAGAAGGAGCTTGTGAGAAGATCCAAATATGTGCTTAAATTAGCAGACATCACAACATATAACCTAGAGGAAATAGCAAAAGAAATGGGGGAAAAACCCTATATATCCCAAGAACAAGCAGATACTTCAGGGAGAGATTTGTATGTATAGTATTTGAAACAGAGGACCAGCTAAAAACAGCAGAAAAACAAACCTTCAAGTTGAACAAAACTTTGTGGACCAGCATAAAAGATTCTGCTACAAATATGGACAGAGTGAACATATCGCCTTCCAATATGAGGAGATAAAGATCCAAAAAGACAAATCTATCACATAGACAAAATTCGCATCAATCCAGTCGAGATTAAGGAAGGGGCCAGAGAGAAAAGCATCTATATCCTTCACAGAAATAATGAGAAAGATAAGCAAATCCAGATCAATGATTAATAAGGAAGGCAGGGAACAAGAAGGAATCAGGAAGAGATTAAGCAACCTAGAAGGCAAAGTCAGAAGTATAGAAGAGAAAATCAATTCTTTATGGAACTGGTGAATTATGCTGGAAGAGAAGCAAAAAGAAGTAGAATATACAAAGGAAAAATTGAGGGAACAACAATCTCAATACCAAGACACAGAAGAAATGAATACTGAGGAGACAAAAATTCCTTTGACAATATACAAAGCGATCAATGAAGAAGTGGCAGAAAGACAGAGAAAAATAGAAAACCAGATTGAACACATAGGAAGAATGTTATCAGAGCTGTTAGAGAATGGTCAAGTAGCAGTCATAAAAAGAAAACAGCAGCTACAAGGGCAATAGGAAAGAAACCACACCATAACAACCACAAAAATATGACAGTACAACAAGAAAATAACAAAAATAACAAAAACAATACTAATATATACAAGAAAAAAAGAACAAACATGGAAAGCTTTAAAATTGCAACAATAAATATAAATGGACTAAATAAGGAGTTTAAAAAACAGCAATTGTAACATTACTATCACAAGGACAACATATTCATAATAGAAATATCAGACATCAAATTCAAGAAAATAACAAGCAAAAAGACAATGGAAGACAGCAAATATAAGATATTTGGGCATACACGAAAAAACATTCAAGGGAAGTGGGCCTAATTGTGCAAAGGGACTGAGTGAAATATATTGGAAAAATAACAAGATGACAAGGAAGAATTCTGGCTGTAGAGTTAATATTCAAAGAAAAAAGACATATAGAGTAATACAAGTATATGTGCCCTGCAAGTAGGTCAAGAAAGGAAAGAAATGCTAACAGAAATAAAAAAAATCCTAAGGAATGGAGAAAAAGACAATTTGTAGGTACAATAGTTATGGAAGATATGAATATAACAGCCAAAGATGAGATGGATAGAACAAGAGAAAAGAAGCCAAAAAAGAAAAAGAAATGAATTAAAATGCTAAAGGAATTCAAGCTATATGACACATATAGACAACACAACAAAGCTACAAGAGAATATACCTGGGGTAATGATATAAAAAGCAAAATAGACATGATATGGATTTCAGAAGACATAAGAGAGCTATGCAAAGGTGCAAATATAAAGAACACCAAACAGACACTAAACACAGACCATAAGGCAGTAGAAACAGAAATAGACCTATACACAATAACGAAAGGGATAATAAGAATAAGAACAACAAGAGAAAGACAAGTGTATGACTACAAAAAAATTAATGGCGCAAAATAGAAGAGTGGAGAAAAAAAATAGAGAGTATAAGAGAAAAAAAAGACTAGCAAGAGACCAGGGAAATTGAAGAAATAATATTAGAAGCAAGCAGTAATTGGCACATATTAAAGAAATGGTGGAAGCAGGCAGTAGAGATAGTTATCCCAAAGAAAACCCTTAAAACAGAAGTGCAGGAGTTTAGCAAAAAAATGAAAACAGCACAGTTCACAGTATTTAGAAGATTAAGCAAGGCAATAGAGACAGCAAGAGAAATAGAAGAAAATGAGAAAGCGGGAGACAAGAAAAGAGCAACAAAGAAAATAGACAAGATCAATATATACATCAAAGCACTGCCAAAAACAAGAATAAAACTACGATACCTGAATGAAATAGAGAAAGCCAAAGAGTGGAAAATAGAAATGAAACAAAAGAGAAGAGACTTAAGAAAGTTGTATAAATCGGAAGTCAGATCAATGAAAAAACAGTAGATTTTAGAAACCATAAAAAAAGAGCCGAAAGGTGGCAAGAAAATAAGAAATGAAAAAATCTGATATTGAGTATTCTGGCATGTAACTCAGCAAGGATGCAAATTAATAGGGTGTGGGACCAAGTCCCAGGACAGATGGAACTAGAAGAGAAGAAAGTCAAAGAACTAACACAAAAGCACTTTGATCAGCAAAACAGAACCAGAAAATGGAAACTGGAGAAGTACTAGAAAAATTGGCTGGAGGAATATAAAAATCTGATAATCAAAATAGAAGAAGCAGGGAAAGGAAAGTTAATAGAACCAATATCTAAGAAAGAACTCGAGAAGGTTATTAAGGGAACAGTAAATGGAAAGGCACCTGGGGCATCAGAGATATCATATGAGATGCTAAAGAACTGTAGAAAAAAAGAGCAAGAGAGCTTCAGAGAACCGTTAAACAATATTTTAATAGAGAGAAAGATACCAGAAAAGTGAAAGCACTCATGTATATCTAAAAATAGAGAACTGGCAAGGCCAAATAGACAAACTACAACATATAGCACTGATAGAAACAGGAAGAAGAATTTTCTTCAAAATAATTATAAAAAGAATGGATACAGTATTAATAGAGAATAAAACTTTGCAAGAGAATAACTGAACAGGTACAACAAGGGGAACTACAACCAAACCAAGAATAATTCTACAGAGCATGATAAAGGACATGCAAGTGAACAAGAAAGAAATGTGAATTCTACTACAAGACATCAAGAAAGCCTTCGACTCAGTAGGAAAAAGAGCTTTGGAAATGATCCTAAAAAGAATAGGATTTTCAAAAAAATTGATAGAGATAGTATCGAAAATGAAAGAAAACAGATTAGCAGACGTGATTACAAAGTATGGAATAATACAAGAGTATAAAATTAAAGATGGCCTAGATCAAGGAGATCCAATGTCACCGTTGCTGTGGAAAATATTTTATGATTCACTAATCAGTAAAATAAACAAAGCAAAATATGGATATAGCATAAGTACTAAATGGATAAGAGACTATGGTACAAGTGAGATTAAAGAAAAACAGATAACCTTAGGAAGCCTAGTTCACATGGATAACACAACATGGGTAGCAAAAGATAAAAAGGAATTAGAAAAATTTTGCAAATAGTAGAAGAGTTTTTGTAACAAATCTATAGAACGTCTGACCAAAATCCCGATTTTCTCCTAAAAGTCAGAAGACAACCTCTCAAACGCTTT